>JAPZPB010000123.1:66441-91911 GCA_037952635.1 Bryoglossum gracile | reverse complement strand
ACACACACACACACACACACACACACACACACATGAACAAGAGCAACTAAAGAGGAGAAAATGCGCGAGCCAAAACTTCTATTCCGTGACAAAACTTCCACTTAGTGGCGGTTGGCATCCTAAAGCGCAGAATGAAGCGGCATAGTGCGAAGTGCAAAATCATCGCTGGCTTCTGGAGGAGCCTACCGAATTTTGCCGATCATGGGTGGGTCTTCTCTCCCTACGATCTCCATCCTGAAGCTTTAGCGAATCTAGTCTCTTCTGGTTATCCTCAGTGATCGGGTCGAGCTCGTCTCCCTTCGTTTTTGATCGTGTTGATGCGTTGCTGACTGCAGCTGGCCGGGTGCCATTAGTCTTTGAACGGTTTGCTTGCTCTGTTAAGGCTTTCCACTTGTTTTCTCGGGCTTGTTCTCGAGCCTCTGCGTTGTTCTGGTGTTCGGTATAATCATGTGAACAGTCATCGAAGAGTTGAGGGTTGATTTCCATGAAGAGTTTCATAGCATTATAGACCATCCCATGGATTGTCCTTCACATGATTAGCAAGCGTAGGGGGGGTGATTATGGGACTTACCTGTTCCAGTGTCCCTTTGAGTTCTCGTAGAGAGGAGCGAACATGATCGGAAGGATGATCTCAACATTATCACTGACGAGGTTGCAGAAGTACTCGTTGTTCCAGAAGTATAGAGCTCGCTCGGCAACTTGGAAGTGAGGGCTTGCAACCGACTTGGCGAGTTGGTGGAAAAGGGGCTCCTGAACCTTAGCGAATTCCGCCGGATCCATGACCTCGAAGATATCCTCAACCTCGTTCAAGAACATCACTTCCTTCGTGCTGTTGACCTTGGGCCAGTAGCGTAACAATCCAAGGACGACCTCTTCGGTCAATGCAGCATCCTTCTCCAAGAACTGAACAATGCAGTAGGCCAGCTGAGGATGGTACATGCTCAGGCTCTTGACTTTGTGCAATGGAATAAGAACCCGGGTCAAAAACAGCTTATGCTCCTCCTTCAGAGGCAAAGCAAAACCGTTGATGATAGAGCCAAGGATTTCCAATAGCTCGGCAATACCGTTGAATCTCTCCGTCTCGTACACAAACTGAAAAAACACATTGTTCATGGATCTTCGGATGAAGGATCGGAGGTTCAAGAATTTGCCGTAGATTCTGTGAAGGGTGGTCTTCAAGAAATCTCTCTCCCGAGGATCCTCCGAGTCGAAGAGCTCAAGAAGTTGCAACACGAAGCTGTGGTCGATGAAGGCCTTAGCAATGTTTGTGTTAAAGTCTTGGCTCTCGATGAATCGCAAGAAGAACTCGTAGACTACCTGGATATGTGGCCAAGCAACTTCAAGAACCGGCTCGTCTTCCTCAGGATCGAATGCCTCTCCTTGGGGGTTCATGGGAGGAGGAATTGGGCGAAACAAATTCTTGCTGAACATATCCACTACTCTCGGGTACATAGCTTCAGTGATGACTTGTCTATTGTTCGCAACATAGTCCAACAACTCATGCAAAGCCAATCTCTTGATCTCTTTCGACTTCATGTCACCACTGGCATCGTTAAAATCAAAAATGACATTACACTGGTCGATTTTCTGCATGAATAGTTCTTGTCGGCGATTAGGAGGGACCTCATGGAATCCTGGCAACTTCTCGAGCTCTCTCTGGGGCGAAATATCAAATCGCGAAGAGTGCTGTCTCTTGGGCGTTCTAATGCCCTCTGGGACATCCTTGGGAGTTGTTTGTAACCGATCAAACATCAAAGATTTCTGACCAGCCTTAGGAGGAGCAAGATCATGTGGCATGGTTTCTGCGGCACCAGGGGGTGGAATATGCTGTGATACGTCATTAGATAATCTTCCACGGCCACTATTCGGTGAATTTCCAACTTACAGGAGCACTCGGACTAATGATCACGCTCGGGGGTAGTTGACCATGACGACTTGGGGTACCAGGCCCACCAGCACTTGGTGAACCCCCTCCTCCCATCGCGTTGAATCGGTCAGGTGCAGGCAATGTGTGACCCGGATTTAAGGACTGTGGCAGTAAAGTGGTTGAAGACGCGTTGGAAGATCCACCGTCACTAGGAGGAAGCGGCTTGTTTCGTGAATCATTAAGGGTTGTAGTAGAGGAGGAAGGCGTCGCGACAGGGGATTGAGCTGCTTCTCTGGATGAACTCGACTGGGACGGAGAGGAGGTTCCGTCTTTCGATTCCTTGTTCTTGGATTTGGAGGATTTGTTTGGGTCTTTGGCTCGGGAGAGCTGTTCATGCTGAATGAGTTAGCAATATATTCCAAAATCGTACCAGCCAGCGCGTAGCAGGGTAGTATATGACTCGGAAAGAATGGCAACATGACTTACAACCCTTTGTCTGAAGCCTTTCATTTTGAGAAGTCCCAGAGTGACGTTTCAGACGTGACAGGCTTCGAAATCGAGGTTTGCGTGTGCCAAAAAGGCACTTGTAAGGTATAGGTTTGTCGAATCTGATGGCACGTTGGAATAATGAGGCTGTCGTGTTCGTGGAACAGGTAGCGCAAGGTAGGATGGTCGCCGCCGTAGGCGTGTTATAGAAGTCGAGTCAAGAATTGGTGCCCAACGCAACTGACTATCCGCAACCAGATTTGTGACTGACAATGATAATAGTAAATAGTTAGACTTTCGAGGCTCTAGCTGTCTTGTGCCGTGTAACAGAAGCTCTTAAGACTCGAGGCTTAGAATTGTTCGTTTGGAGACGTTCCAACGGCACAACCAGGCTACCCAGGTCCGCAGATGACAAGATTTCCCTCGTGTATGGCAAAAGCCCCTCAATATGCAGAAGTAACAGTTTTCCGTACGACAGAGACTGGATCGAGTCAATGAAAGCGGTTGTGTCGGGGTTGGAGCTATCGTGGGATCTCTAGCTCTTGGAGTATGTCAGTATAGAGTCCAGTAAATAGTGTTCCACAACGTCCACAACGAGAATGGGCAGTGATTCGCACCAGCCGAGTAATAGCGAGAAACTCAAGCCAATGATGATGAAGCCTGTCAAGAGAAGGCTCTTATTAAGAGCAATAGACTCAATGTGGGCGGTGAATGGGCTCTACTCTTTAGTGGGACATTCGTAGAGATTTTGACAAATGAAAGCCCACGCGGCCGGCGCAACTGAACGTCTGCGAGGGGAGAGGATAGAATTAAGAGGGCACTGTGATGATTTGCTGGCGACTCAATGGACTTCGAAAGCAAAGAAACGACGTAGGAGAGCTGATGATCTCCCCGCCGCGAGTGCGCCTAATTTGGCGCTAGTGGGTTTGGGTCCTGCGCTGGGCAGGGAAAGCGGCAGTCGGAGTCAGAACCTACATCTGCTTCGATATTCAAGATAAATATCCCAAAATTTAAATCACTTGGATTTAAAACTGATCTTGAATATTCAAGTCTAGTTAAATACTCAAGATGCTTCCATTACTGCAACTAGACTTGATCATCTCCGCGGTCCTGGATGTTCAACTGAGATTGGATATTCTAATGCCGCTTTCTCGGTTCAAGCAATGTGAGCCTTGTGGCCTAAGGCTGAAGGGACCTCGAGCCTCGAAATACTGGAGAGGCGTAGACCACCCCTCCAAGGCAAAGTGAGGCACTTGGGAGAATCACCAAAACTCCAAACACTTTCTTTCCCTTTTCAAATGGACGACACTTGAAAACTCACATCCCGTATTTAGAGTGTCTGGTATCCGCAAATAAACACTAAGATTTCTCCCACATCAACACATTAACATGGCAAGATTTGAGTCCTCGGCTCCCTCTTTTGATATCCCGGCCAGACGAATTGTGGCTGTTGAGCATCCTATGATTGTGAAGGATGTTGATAATGCACTCAAGACCTTTGGAAAGACTATTCCTTTCAAACGCGTAAGTCTACAATCTTCATCTAGTCTGTTCATCAGGTTAGCTATACAATTTCACAGTTGTCTCTCACATCGAAGTCTCGTGATCAGAGTCGAAATTGAACGGGTAGAAGAGAGATATATGCTGGGGAAAGGCTGGATTTTGGAAGAGTGAGAATCCTGGTTCTCGGGGCTTATTCGCTGACAGTTGCTAGATCTTCAATACAAATAATCCCAATGAATGCATCCCCATCTACCTCCGCCACAATGACCCCATGTGTGTTCCAATCTTGTCACACAACAGCGCAACGAACAACCTGCTTCTCAAGGTAACTGTACCAAAACGCACTGGAAGAAGACGCAAAAAGGGTTCTCAAGATGCATTTGTTGACAGTCCAGAGGTGGCCTCCGCTGCACCTACGGAGAAGCATCAGTCACACTCTCGCCTGGACCACCCCCGCAAGGTCCTGAAGATCCTTAAAGACAATGTCGGAAAATACATAGTAGAGCCTGTTGGGGAGATTAATCAGACACACCGATACAGAGGCATCGCAGACTTCCAGCATTCAACTACCAACTCGGAATTCTTTCCCAAGCTCCGAGATACTGTTCTCACTGGCCATGGTAGGGGTCATCACCCAATCCCAAGAGTCGTCACTAACTCCAAGCAGTTGAAGAGATTCGAAAATACAAGTTTGATGAAAGCCGGGGTTGGAAGCCAAATGAAGAATTCATGCCAGCTCCGTCAATGTCAACCCATACCCTCCCTTTCAATTGGTCCTGGCATCAAAACCCCAACATCTTTGAAGAAATCGACCCTGTAACCGGGAAGACCAAGCTAGTAAACCGCTCCAAGATCGAGAGACTCAAAGTTCAATACCTAAATCAATTTGAGGAAACCATCCCAGTGCGTGGACCTACTCTCATAGCAGATGATCCCGGTCTCAAAGTCATGGTCAAGACATTAAAGGCAGAGTTGGAAGAACGTCCCATCTGGACCCGCCGAGCTCTCATCAACAAGATCAAGCAATCACCCTACAACTACAAATTCAAAGAAGCGGTCCAATACGTTGGCTATCAATTCAAAGGCGGGCCATACCGAGACGCCATCATCAGGTTCGGAGTCGACCCCAGAAAGGACAGGAAATACCACATCTACCAAACCTTCTTCTTCAAGCTTTACGAGGAAGAAGACAAGGAACACGGGTCACTATGGCATGATGTTCGGACGAACTATGTCGTGCGGAGATACGGCAAGAGCAAGCAAGATTCCAGTACCCACATCTTCGATGGCAAGTCTCTCACGTTAGATGGCAAAATTTGGCAAGTCTGCGATATAATCGACCCCCTCATCGCTAAGCTCCTCTCCCCCACCCACCTAGCCAACGAGTTCGACCCCAAATACTGCGGCTGGTACATGAACGGCACCATAGCCAAAGTTCGCGCAATTATGAAAGTTAAACTCTTAGCTATCCGCATCGGCCGCACACTTACAGACCAAGACTTCGCCGATGCCCTCGCTGTCGACGATTTGGTTGAAGGCGTGAAGTTCAAGTTGATTTCTGTGCCGGTACCAGATTTCAGGCTGACGGAGCAGGAGTTGCAAGCCTTGAAAGGGAGTGGGAAGGAGGAAATGATTATTCGCAGCAGTGGTGTGGTGAAGAAAGTGTTGAATAGGAAGACGAGGCTTAGGGACTTTGAGCTGGATCGACTCACTGGACCATCCTCGCGTAAAATTCGGAAGAGTGCTAGTGTTGCTGGCTCTCAGCAACAAGGCGGAAGCGTCAATGGTGGAGAAGACGAAGAAGACGAAGAAGACGAAGACGAAGAAGAGTTCCGAGGCAGCGATATGGAAGACGGAAGCAGCGACAGAGAAGATGCAGATGGAGAAGACGATGAAGAGCGCGAACGGTACGATAGCGATGGTGATGAATACTAATGCCTTTGTACATCTGTACCTGTACTTTCAAAAAGTGCCGCAGCCCAGAATCCCAATGATACATTGATACCCGGTTCCAAAAATATCACTCTCGTTTGTTTGAGTGGTGCTCAAGTCCACCCGAGCAGCTGAACACCCCCGTTACACAACCTCAATTCCCCAAATACGCCTTCCTCCCCGCCAAGCCCTATCACAAACCATTTTCCTTCCCAAAACAGACATCTCAGGTACCAGTATTTCATCAGAAAATAGAGACTCATACTGTACTCATACGTGCAAGCCGAGCGCCACTCGATCCCGATCCCATCCCCTTGTTTGCCCACTCAACCCGCATTTCCCATTAATCCCCTCCCTCTTCGCCACCTTGCCCCAATCCCCAATCCCGAAATCCCCATCAATAGATCACTCTCCCACCTCTTGGCGCAATCAAACTACCACCCAAAAACAAACTTCCGCACTCAAACGCACGCAGAAAAGCTGGCTGGCGCGTGGCGTCAAGACATCTGAGAAAAAGGAACCGAACGGGAGGCGGACGGAAGCGAGACAACACGGATGGAATCTTTCACCCCTTTCATCCCTCTGTCAGAAAAACTATAAAACATAGCTGTCTGCCTCTTTACTCGCTTTCCCTCCCCCGGGATTCCGACAGTAGTATTTGGCTGCTTTCTGTGTCCCATCCCAGCCTAGCATTGTAGATTCTTGCGTCGAGTTGTGAATCTAAGATCGCTGGATCGGGGTCTGGGACTGGATTTTTATTTCTGGGATTTGTGGTTAGTTTTTAGGCCACTGGCTGTAAGGAATCAACGATGTGGTCACACATGTTCAGATCCAGGCGGCGGACTTGGGTTTTAAGTATGGTATTCTGGCTCCAGTGGACGATATGGACAGCGCAGGGCGGGAAGATGAAGCTCCTCGGACACCCTATGTATGTTTTTCGCTCCGTTTCTTCTTCCCCGCTTTCTGCTGCTGTTTCTGCTTTTTTCTCTCTTTCGGGGTATCAGTTCGTCTCAGTGCTTGTGATTAAGGATAAGTATAAGCCTCATTGAACTTTATTCCCTAATTCAGAATCTAAAGTCCAAAGGCAAAGCTAACGCTCCCTTCAGTATCGCGACATTCTTTCCCTCCCCTTCCTTCCAGGGCCACGCGCTTCCCATCCAAGGAATCCTCGACATGTGTTACAATCTCGAGCCAAGCACTGATGAGAAATCGGATTGGAAGGATGTGCAAAGCATGACTCTGGGGAAGGAGACGGCGTATTGCGATCTATTCGATGTGGTCGATTGTGGCGATGGTATTAAACGTGAGTTCTGTCTTCAATTTCTGTTTGCTTCCCAGCTAGAGTTTTAAAAAACTCCCAATGAGCGGTTGGGAGAGGCCGTGTGAGAAACAGTTATAAATAACCTAAAGAGGGCTACTCTTGAAACCCGACAAGCTCAAGTGAGCGGAGGTGTTTTGGGCGTGTGGGAATGTGAGAAATAAAAGGATCAAGAGGCATAACTTCTGTTTTTGAACATGAAGCCCAATCACGCGTTTCCCATTTTTTTCTTTATTTTTTCTTTCTCGACCTTTCAATCTCATACTCAGAGTGTTTGGGTTTTTCTCGCTTTCATGTAATCTTGGCTTCAAGCTTAGAAGCTCAAAAAGCGAAACACATAGATACCACCCAACTAACAAACCCCCCCAGATCCACATCCCCAATCAATATTCACAGCCCTCCCTAACCTCTCTTTCGACGGCGTCGGCGAAACTTCTGTCGACGGCAAGTCGAAAAAGCTCGCGAAAGTGAATGGAGAGGAAGATGGGGTTGAGGAGGTGGATGGGAGTGGAGTGCAGAGCTTTATGTGTTTTGGGAAGCAGCATGGGGGCGAGAAGAAGGATGTTAAGTGAGCTTGAAAGGCGAAATATGTAGGGGTGGTGGGAAGACTGAAGGAGTGAACTGAAACCAGAGAGCGAGTGAGTGGTGTTTTGTTTCTTGGCGTGAGCGGATGGATCTTGGGAATGGGATATGGCGTTGAGTGACTTGGTTACTGTACTTTGTGTATAAAAGGGAATGAAGAATGAATGAAGACTCTCAGAAGAATCATGCTGAGAGATATAGATCATTTCCCAAACTTGATGGTTGGGAGCTTCACTCTTGAGCTGTCAAATACTTGATTAAGTTTGGACACCTCGAGACGATATCTACGTATCTCAGTAAGTAGGTGGAAATTTTCTCAGGCACTTGCCTATGCGGAGAATAGCACAAACAGGCTCAGAAAATTAAAATAAGATCATTATATTTATATTTATATTTGGTTTCTCGTTCCCCTCAGCAAAATTACCACATCACCTCACCGCCACCTGACCTACGCCTCACTCCCATCACTCCTTACAGGGTACAACAGCGCTCCCTCCGTCTTTGCACAACTACTCACACTTCCTCCATTAATACTCGCATTCACTGGCAGGCCCTGTTGCCTTTGCACTCGTCCATAGACATGGTAATAATACCACACCTCATCTACCACTGTACGCCCATTATCCAGGCTGCCTTTCCCTGCCACCGTGGTATTGTACGGTGGGCCAGTGCATCCAATGTATGGTAACGCTCCGAAACCACTTGTCAAAGCAGCTTGGAGGTCGGAGAGCGAGACAGTAGTGCTGTTGGAAGGTCTAATGCCAGCGGCGGAAAGCCAGCCCCAGGTGGGAAGGTTTTGGTAGTAGGACACAGCAGTCTCAAAGAAGTCCACAACATCACTATGATTCTGGTACATAGGACCATAACACGGCAAATCAAATGTAGAATAACAAGTCCCGTGTTTGCTGAACTCGTGGCCCCAGAAATCACCGTTGGGGGTGCCTTGGGCGATCCAGTATTTGTTCATGAAGGCTAAGAGGTCGAGTTTGCCGAAGGGGGCGAGGAAAGTAGAGATAGAGGGGCCGGTGTATGGGGGAACTGGGGTGCCAGAGGAGGTACCGGTTGTAGTGTTAGGTGAGGGAGAGGGGTCGTATTGTCGGCTGCGGGGGAGATTAGCCTGTGCAGTCGCGGGGGGTAAAATATTCGGTCTGGTCCATTGAAGCGTTTCGAGACTGTCCCATTGATCGAGAAAGAACATAGTAGTTCATGAATTTTGAGAGTTCTCGATCCAGCAAGTCATGAGACAACCGCGTGGTATGGCGAGAATACAAGCAACTTCAAGTGAGAGAATAGTAAAAAAGCTCACCTCAAGTCACAATACTGAGTAAAACTCCCATTACAGAAATCCGGCCACAACCCATGCATACTCCAACTATCTTTGGGCAAAACTTGTCCCTCTGCCTCCCTCCCCGTATACGTACTCCAAAACTGGGTGCTCAATACCAAACCCCCATACGTTTCCGTGCAGCAAGAGTCTGTGAGAGAAGGGTCGGCGTTTGCTGAGCAGGAGAGGTAGGGTGTTTCTGAACACATTGTTAGAGACAGTGAAGCCAATTGAGGGGTTTGGGTAAGAGAAGCGTACGGAGCTGGCAGGTGTGGTTGAGGTTACTCTCGCCATAGAGAGAGGCGTGGGAGAGCGAGAAGAGGGCGGAGATTAGCAGAGAGGATTTGCTGAGCTGCATCTTGACGGTTTAAATTCGAATTAAGAATAGCAATTAAACACGCACAATCCCACAAACAACAAAAGAAGGAAGGAAAAAAAGTAGCTGGGGGAGCTCTCTATATATATATATACCTTCATAGCTCATTCCAAGTTGAACTACCCAGCACTCGGTACCTGCCTTGCACTGGTACGTACATCAATCCCTGGTGCCAACAGGAACCCAGCTTGTTCAATTGGCTGGGTTGACTTTCCTGCTGCAGTTATTTTCTTCCTGTAGACCGGGGAAATTGTCCATGGGAGATAATCTCATGGATTCATGGGCCGCATTTGCGCAGAGTTGCGAGATAAAAAACACTTTGCATGGATGGGTCTAACTGGGAATGGAAGGTCGCGAGTGAGTCTGCAGGCACGTGGGTCAGGAGAAGTTCTGCCAGAGCTCGAAGATAGTGAGCTCCGACAAGTAACTTACTCTGCAAGTAGTTGGACAAGGAATTATACTCAGGGGGGGATCGAATCTACGGACGGCCGGTGGGAAATTCGTGAATGCTGTGGACAAGGTGCTAGGGTCATTGTATTCAACTACTTCACCCGTGAGAATGCTAAACATGGTGGAGAGTATGCATTGTGTGCCTTGTGATTGCATTGTACAATACAAGAAAATCGTGATCATGAACTCTATATGTGCTTTCCTGTGAGGGGGGCGCATTTGACTGTTGCCCTTCCGTGTATTCCCAATGCATCAAATACCCCGCGGCATGTGGCTGAGCTCCGGCTCGAGAGAGTGAGGATATCTCCACCAAGCCACCAAAAATCTACAAGTCGTAATCGAGTCCGGGAATCAGCCTCAACCCCGTCCGAATCTTCTGTCAAATAGTTTCAAAACTTCCATAACACTAGCGGCCTCTACTTCCATAGGTGCCCGCCCCGCATGAGCAGGTGGCGTGGCATGAAGTCTTCCGAGCCAAGTACTCAAGTCGTCGCTAGCTTGCTCAAAGTTCTTGTGCGTAGCAAGAGTCTTGTAAGTGTCTGCACATGAAAGACTTGGTGGGGTTTGGGAAGATGTTGCGGCAGTAAGCGTAGACTTGCAGCATCCTCCGCCACCATCATTACCTCCACAGCATCCATCAGGAGGAGCCGATGAAGGCGAGGCTCGCATTGCGGCAAGAGACCGACAGAAGAGACCTGATTTGGGGTCTGCTTGACATTGCTGGCAAGTACCCGGACCATTAGCACAAGAGTTTGCTGGGGCCTTGGCTGGGGCTTTGGTAAGGGCTAAAAGTCCAACTGATCGATGCATTTGATTTGGTTGGAGTGACGGGAGCTTTGTACCATCGACATCTGTATCTGAGGGTGGTGGCGTGACTTCATTCAATAGAGGTGCCAACCGGTTCTCATGCTCTCGCCCATTGCTGCCTGCATTGGCAGCTTCAGCACACATACAATAGGCCCCTTCAACACAGAAGCCACATGATTCCGCAGGCTGTCTTGAAATTAAATGAGTAGTAGACTCAGGAGGTGGTGGAACTGGCTTGGATGAGAACTGAGCGGTGAAGTCAACCTCAAGAGGTGCAGATGGCTCCAAGTGACGAGGCCGTTTACCGGAGTAATCTTTTGTCTCAGGCGAGTGTGGTCTCTTGCTTTCCGACGGAATGTCGATTGCCTCAACAGCCTTGACAGTTTCTTCGAAACACTCGCAATGTGTGTCAGGTGCACACTTGCCACATCCATTGGCTAAAGCGATAGCTTCCTCGATACAAACACAAACTCCACCCGTTGAACATCCACCACACCCAACAGGATCCTCCACATCAGGGGTATTAATTTGCTGAGGTTGTGATTGATGTTGGTGTTGATTTTCGCGATCGACATTGACTCTCATTTCTTGATGTTGCTGTCGAAGATGTCGAGGCGGCAAAGGAACAGCATCAGTCCCGGTCGTACGAGCACCATTCCGTAGATATGCCAACTCCTGAAGAGCATCCTCTTTCTGACCCCTCTCGTACTCTGCAATACGATCCAATGTATCACAACGTAGTCTCCAAGACTGCAACTCTCCACTGAATCGTTCGATATCCGCCTCAAGCTTTGTGATTTTGTTCTTCATATCCACCTCACGCTTCTGGTAGTCCTCCTTGGTCTCATCCAACTGCTCCTCCAACTCTCCTACTCTCGCTGCCCTTCTCTCTCTGAAAGCCCGTTGTGCAGCCCGGTTTTGCGCCTTGCGTTTCGTTGGAGGGGTGTCCGTTGCAGGCTTCCGACCTGGCTTCGGACGTGGTGGAATGATCCATTCCTTCGTAGTCAACATCGTAGATATAGGTAGTCCAGATGCTGGTTTCAGAGTAGTTATATTCTGGAGGGGTTGCGGTTTGATTGCGAGGGACGGTGGTGCTGGAGCAATTGCAGCAGGGGATCCTGCCGAAGGTGTCGATACTGCGGGTGAAGCCATCGTCGCTAATCGTGAAATCAGCCCTGCAGATGCACTTGACGGTGTTTTTAGCCGCGGCAATTGATATTCATCAACATCAATTGAGAACCAAGTATGTAGTAAACGCTTAGAAGGTTCAACGAGAGGCAGAGGCTGTCCTGTAGATGTAGATGTTTAGATCTTATCTAATCTCTTGATCTGATAAAAAGTCTGCTGCTTGCCAAGCGAACTCCTCATCTCAGGCCCGCTGTCATTGGCTAATAGCTACAGTAGAGTAATAGGGAGCCGACCTCGGACAGTTCGGGGCCGCGCGATTTGGCTTGTGAGGATGATCGTTACGTAAATGACGGCTTTCAAAGGGGATATTTCGGTACTAGGCGAGCTTTGCATTAGTGCAAATGACTCCTGAATACTTAATTATATTGTGCTATAGGAAAAGCTACTATATTAGGCCTCGCTAAGTCTGAAAGCCTAAGGTTCACAGATAGTATTCAAGATAAACTGAATACTCAGGACGGCTCAAATAATTGAGCGAAACTGAGTAATTCCAAGCAACTGGTTTTTTTTGAACGCTTAGGGTATTCAGGATTAACTAAATATTCAGAACGGCCTCAATTATTTTGCCAACCTGGAAAATTCCGAGGGCTTTGGTATGTTCGTATTTTGGATATTTAAGATGGTTTAAAAAATCTGGCCGGTTTGAATAATCAGGACAGTCTCAATATCTTAGAAGGGGTCGATTTGCTAGTGCGACTTACTCAGTTCTCAAAGAGGCGACTCACTTAAGCTCTAAGCTTTATATGTGGTGGCAGCAATCTCATTTAGTAAACACCCACACTAACTTCGTAAGGTCGAGTCGCCCACTTTAGAAAGTTTGGGCCTAGCTAAGCCACATGGGTTTAATTCGAATATTAATCGTTACATAGTCTAATAAATGCAAGCTATTAAACTGTGTGCTTCTATACTAAGCAACTGCAAGCTATATATTTGTGCAAATAACTTTTCAGTTAATTATATATTTCTATTAAGAATCAACGACAGCAATCTAATATTGGGCCTCGCCAAATCTAAGTGCGTGAGGTTTTTACCAAAAAATTTAAAATAAACCAATATTCAGGACAGCTTAAATAGTCAAACCAAACCCAGTAGCCCTAAATAATTACGTACCTTTGGCAGCTCGAATATTTAAAATCAAGTAAGTATTTAAAACAGCCTCGAAAGCGAAATCAGCTTGAATTAGTTTTATTATTTTAATTCCGGAGCTTGGATATTTATGACAGGTTTTATCTGGCCAATTTGAATTATCAGGATGTCTGGAATAACTAGGACGGTTTCGATATCTTTAGAGGTTTCGGTATTTTTAGAAGGAAACCTCTCTTAACTAGCTTTAAGAAAAGAGCCCAAATCTTAGCACTAATCGTATTTTAACTAAATTAATACAGAGACTTGAAATGAACGAGTATCAATCTGGGAAAAGGATATGAACTAACTATTTCAAGAAGAGATAAGGACATCAAAGGAGAAAGAGTGAAGGAGCAAGCAAAATGCCAAGAATACCAGCTGTTAGCTATGAGATAATGAATGGAGAGAGTGAGGTGAGAGAAAGATGAACAACTATTGCCTAGATATTTACAGTGTCAATCAGGGTTATACTAGGTTTAGGGTCTTCTTCTCCAATATTAAGATTTGTTCAAAGCGATTGTTGGTCAAGATCTCGTCAGGATGACTAAGCTAAACGCTCCACTTCATCTTCGATCATGAAATCCAGACTCCCCCTTCACTACACCACAAGACCACACACACCAGTTCAAACCAAACCAGATCTCTGATGCAGAAATAGAAATTTTATTTCGGCTATTCCCCGCAAACTTTTCATCTAGAAAACCAGAGCATCATCTACATATATGTGATACGTGTTCAAGAGTAGCTGGAGAAGCGCTCTCAACCCAGTAGCTTCAAAGCTTAAGAAAGGACAACCAAAATGAGCAAATTCTATTTCGGCAACGATTCCGGCAACGTCTCCGAAGACGACGAAGACAATCTCCCCTACCCGCTTGCCCTTCCACGATCAGATTTCCTCGCTCCCACTTTCGACGCTCCAACCTATCTCTCCACCCTCTCGGACCGTCATCAAACACTCGAGGACTTGCGATCCGATCTCAGGGAACGGTCACAGGCGTTATCGAAAGAGTTGCTGGATCTGGTGAATACGAATTATGAGCAGTTTTTGAGTTTGGGGAGTGATCTTAAGGGAGGAGAAGAGAAAGTCGAGGATGTGAGGGTAGGATTGTTAGGGTTTAAGAGGGGGTTGGAGGAGGTGAGGGGGCAGGTTAGGGAGAGGAAAGTTGAGGTTCAGGGACTGTTGAAAAAAAAGAGAGATGTGGGCGTGCAAGTTGCTCTAGGACGAAGATTACTTGAAGTTGATGCCAGGCTAGAAGAGCTTGAAGACAGATTAATGGTTGCTTCCCTTGGACGGAGTGCTATTGGAGATGGGGAGGCGTGGAGTGATAGTGAAGATGAGGAAGAGGAAGAGGAAGAGCTGGGGGTTGGGGGAGGCGGGGCGAGTGTTGTGAAGTTAGCTAGGTTGGCGGTAGATTTTAGGCACGTTGAAGAGTTATGTGGGAGTATTGGGAGGGAGCATCCATTTATTATTGCTCAGGACGCGAGGATGACACAGGTTAGGAACACAATCCTTCTGGATTTGAGTACTGCTCTAAAGCAGACAGCTGCTTTGGGAGAAAGTGGAAAGACTAGGCTGATCAAGATTCTTGGTATTTACCGAGATCTACGAGCAAACGGAGAGGCGGTCAAAGTCTTGAAAGATCTCAAGTCAAAATAGGCGTTGGTAATGGGCATAGCGTGGAGTTCAGGAGGACAAAATGAATATCATACATCTCATACATCTATTCTACATTCGTACATCCTACGATGTTGACAAATCCGCGGGAGTAATTGTCGAATCCGGTGATATGAAATCCCCAGATAGAATGAAACCAGGAGAATGCGTAGAGCTGAGCACCACCTCATCGAACTCCTTGGTGATCTTCTCACTCATCTGCCCCATATCCTTCTTGATAGCTGTCATGAGGGCCTGGATATTCCTCTGCACCTGCTCAGGCGTAAAACCCAGTTGTCCAATTGGCATCCTAATAACACCCACGCGCTCTCTGTATTCCGCAGCTCCAACCATATCCTTCAAGATAGAAGAAGGATCCTTGACAACCGTCCCCTGCTTCGTGCTGGGCATCAAACCCCTTGGACCCAGAAATCTTCCTAGACCAGCCTTGTTCATCTTGTCCAAAGAGTCGGTCTGAGCTATGCAGCGGTCGAAATCAATCTTCCCATCCTTCACGGCCTCAAAGATTTCCTCCTCTCCCACCAACGAAGCTCCCGCCTCCAGTGCTGCCTTCGCATACGTCGAGTCTGCTGGGCAGATCACACATATCCTGAGATCCGTCTTCACGGGATGGGGAAGCCGTAATCGATTTCGAATAACCGGTCCGTTCTTCAGGGTCTTGAATCTCAGTGCCATATCATATTTGACTGAGGTTGGCTTCTGTCCGACCTCGAAAGCTCGTATGTATCTTGGATCTGTCAGTCCAGTTCGCAGCACGAGCATAGGAGACAAACCGCATAGCATCGCAGAGAGAGAAAAGTTCCGCGTCCTTCATATCATGCAACTTGAAGTTCGACCTGGTTTTCTTCTTCTTCTTTCCATCATCGCCCTTTTTCTTGGCTTGCTTTTTAACCACTTGGGTTGGCTTCTTCGAGACGATCTTCTGGGGAGCACCTTTCTGCAGTGGCGCCGTGGAGCTCAAGAATCTCACAGATACGGGTTGGAAGGGTTTTCGAGGTGCTGAAATACATAGCCTACTCAATTGAGCCAAATACGGCCTTGAAGTCGCCATTGTGGTGGTTGTCTAGCTTTCGCTGTTGCTACTCCTCAGAAATCGGGACATAAATTCGTTAGCGCCAAACCCCTGTCGATCCGGGATTCTCTAAATTTTGAGCAACGAGCGACCTCACAATCCCACTACAACCACAATATGTTGCTCCCACGATTACAGCCGCCGTTACGAGCGGCTCTAACTTCAATTGCGAGATCCGCTGCTGGAAACAATACTGTTTGTTTGAACGAGGCATTCGCTCAGCTGGCGATTCGGCCTGTGGGCTCACAGTTCATACGACATGCTCATCACAAGGCGCAAGGAGCTGTGAACAAGGCAAAGGATGGACCAGGAAAGAGGCTTGGGGCGAAGAAATCTGGAGGTGTGTATAATTGCTATCTGGAAATAGAGTTTTGCTGATAGGAACAGAGCAATATGTTATCCCAGGAAATATCATCTTCCGCCAGCGAGGCACGCATTGGTTCCCAGGAGACAACTGTGCAATGGGCAGAGATCACACCATCTATGCTACAGAAGCCGGCTACGTTAAATACTACAAAGATCCCGAGAAGCACTCCAAGAGACAATACATTGGTGTTGTATTCGAGCGAACCCAAGCCCTTCCTTTACCACGTAACGCTATGCGAAGACGCCGTCTGAATATGGTAGCCTCAGTGATGGAGATACCTCCAACGATTGAGCCAAGTGCTGCGGATCTGTTGCTAGAAGGAGAAGCTGCTGAGGTTGTGACTCCGAAGCGGAGGCCAAGCAAGGATAGAAAGGGTGAAGAGGGCAGGAATCTAACTTTGAGACCGGGGTATATGTACAGAGAGGCTAATTGGGAGATTGGAAGGGCGGCAGAGAGAGCGAAGATTGTGGTCAAGGAGTTCAAACCGAGAGATAGGTGGACGGCTTGGAAGAAGGCTGTGACGAGAGGGAAGAGTATCCGGGAAAAGAAGAGTCTGAACCGGAAATCGAAGAAGTAAAGGGTTGTATGATATTTTGGGAGTTTACTGGAGCCCGATGTATAACAGCAGACGTTGGGCTTTCGGGTATGTACTTGTACTAAAATCAAATGGATCTCGAAACCTGCTGGTTGGTTTGTCAGCTATTGTTGAGCTGGACTTTTCTTCTATCCATTGATTCGAACCTTATCTTTTGCTTACCCCTTCCTTTGGGACCCCTACGATCTCATGCTTGAGAGAGCGAAAACTCCCTGTTCCATTGTTCCTAGCACCTCAAGTCCTTAGCCGATGACAATTTTCCAAGTAAGTGTGACATTGAATTCCAGTTGTAGCCTTTCGATGTTCTAGCCCAATTCCAAAGTTCAGTCCGATTTCTCTCATAATGTAATATCTCAAATTATCCACAGCAAATCCTCAAAATGAAATTGAATATTATGCAGGATCTATGCATGCATCAGGCTCTTGTCCTCTCGTGCGTTGCCCATTCCTTGTGCCTACACGAGACTCGGGTCCCCGGGGTTTCTGGGGTTTCTGAACAGGTATGCCTCCCTGCAACTATTCCTTTTGTTTATCTTCCATGCCAACCCCGTTATTCAGCACTGGTCTGTAGGAGTCATACACCAGCGCTGCTTAAAAGGCTGACAAGGCCACAAGATATTACGCATAAATTATA
This sequence comes from Bryoglossum gracile, assembly GCA_037952635.1. Taxonomy (NCBI): domain Eukaryota; kingdom Fungi; phylum Ascomycota; class Leotiomycetes; order Helotiales; family Bryoglossaceae; genus Bryoglossum; species Bryoglossum gracile. The sequence goes on along the minus strand of JAPZPB010000123.1, from coordinate 74,610 downwards.
ATCCATTTGAAAATAAAGTGTGCTTCTGCGTTTCTTAAATCGGATACTCTACGAAATACGCGAGGAGATAACCTTCATTACATCCATCAGAATATATCCGTTCTCTTATTTGTATTACTCGTACCGGGAGGCTAAAAGTGCTTATAGTTATTCCCTTAAAGGCTTTGTTTCTTTCAATTTTTGTAGCAGATATTCGAGTAATAGTGTTAGACAAAACACCCAGTTTTACGTTTATATTTATCTATGAGTGGGCTATGCTCCGATACTTATCTACGGTGTATTCTCATTTATAACTTTACTGCTACTCGTTCGACTTTAGGACCAGGAACTAGTCTCAAGTGGGATCCTGTTACTAAAAGCAAGGGATAGATGGGTCTATTTGGCGTAAAATGCCTGCACCCCACCCACAGCAAGTTCGTTGGTAACTTCGCCCAAAGATTATTCCTCCCCGTTTCTATTAGTGCTCTGAACTGGTTCCAACTACAATATGTCCGAGTTTTCTTTCCTTGACGTAGCAATGGGAAATGGGGGGAAAGTCCTCCGGGATAGCCAGAGAACTCAAAACATCAATCAAGATACGAGACATACTTGCATCTGGCCATTTCTGGCATTTTTCTAACTTTAAGTAGAGACGCCCCTGATTTCAACATATACCATGTAATCAACCTTCAGCAATTTCGCTATCGATACGTCTTTACGTGGTTTCATAACTTCCCTATCCTGGTGTATTACGCAATTCTGGCCACTATCATTTTACTTACGAGTAGTAAGGTAGAGGATAAACGTGTCTCTTATATTATTGTGAGCAATAGCTAGACTAGCGCTAAATAGTACAGGTGCTAGTACTTACGTTGTCGACGATGTGGGCGAGATATATCCGTATGCCTTTTTTGCCGGTTTTCCTGACGACGGTATTCAGCTACTGAGTTAGTTCGCTCTGGATTGTCACTGGTGCTTTCTACAGAAAATCTGAGCCCTATACCGAGATGTACAAACCGGGTCCAGCAACCTCGAATCTCCTACTAGATTACCGGTTAATGCACCACGGGTTAATCACCACGAAGGCAGTAAAGAACTCCTATTCGCATGTGCCATTATTCTCAATGTAAGGCTGGAAGCTAGTGCGTATGGGGTGGGTAAGCTTGCGATGCTGCTATAGACGGAGTTCTTGGTTTCTGAGGATGAAGTATAAGGGCTCGTGGTGTACTGTGTGCATCCTAGGGCCATCTTGACGAAACTTGCTGAGGTTGTGCCAGTGGAGGCTTGGAAATGTATATTTGCCCTCTCCTTTCCGTATTTTTGTTTCTCGGACTCGAAATTGGTGAAGTGGATCCTGGAGGTCTATCGAGAGATAAGGTTTGGTAGAAGATTTAAAAGGGAACAGGGCTGATGAGGAGTAGTGCTGAATAATACTCGTGAGCTGGCTGCAAATACGATCGAATTCCCGACCCAAGAAACGAGAGAGTGGTTAAGTGGTAGGTATATTAGTTGTGAGTGGGATATGGGCGAGCCCTTGACGAAATACAAGGAGGGAAGTTGAAAGAGTAGGTGGTGTGAGTTTTTACTTGAGTTTTTACTTGAAAGCTATCCGCTAGAATCTCGAGACCCAGCTATTTCAAGCTTTGATACCTTTCTTATTAATTGTTCCTTCAAATACCACTTGCACTAATGTAGCCAATGAGCTATGAACCTGGGAACTTCTCGCTTAAGATTTCGTTTGGACCTCCAAGCTCGTACTATAGCTATGTGTAGGCAAAGAACTTCAAATGAGAAAACAAGCAGAGAAACTGGATGAGATAAGGAAATTGGAGAGTAACAGAGATGTCACTTTGGATTTAATGGGACTCAAAGCTCTGGAAGACCAGCGACTTCTTGGAGAAGGTCGGGTGGACTTTGAGATCAAGAGATCTTTCTGGCTAGCCAAATCTGAAGATACTGGAATACTTCCCTAACGTAAATGGGCAACTAGCAATGCTTTTCAATCCAAACAGGAAAGAAGTGACTCATCAAGGACGAAGCTAAGATTTTTCAAAAAGAATGTTTCACATTTAGTGGCGCTCCGAAATGCGGGGTTTGACCAGTTAGGGTTACACCGAGCACGACATATTGCTCCAACATCTCAACTCCCACTTCACCTTGGTGCTGTCAGTCTGCTGATCTCCAATGATAGACTATACCCCCCCGTGAATACTAAGTACATCATAAACGTTTAGCCAGATTCTTGCACTCAATTGGCTAGCAGGCCATATATCAAGAGATATACGAGGTATTTGGGGAGGTAGGTTTATTCAACCAGCTCCGCCCAATACCTTTCCGATCACGGTATTTCTACTTGAACCGTACCACCAAAATACCGTAACTATATCTTTGAATGTACCAAGTATTTAGGGGGGGTAATAGTACTGTGCTGTATAAAGCATTGAGGTCCGAGGACGTCTAATCAGGTGGCCAAGAGCAAGCTAAAGAACGACCTTTCTTCTTCCACTCCGCGGAGATTGAAGAATCAAAATGAAGCCATTCGCACTCTTTAGCCCTCACTACCACCCTACTCGGGTCCGAGGCCTAAATACAGCATCAAAGCACAGCACTGGCTAACCCGGAACCAAGAAAAACGAGAGACACTTGCAAGGAGCTGCGGTGAGCTAAAATGAGGCAACTGTGGCGTGAAGGCGCCAAAACTACTGTTAGGCTGAAATCGAGCCGGACAGGGCGGGAAAAAGGTTGGTTGATGACAGCAGCATGCAGCGTGCCACCAGTACCCCGGATTTCTGTGACAGCTTGATTGCCTCTAGTGGAAGGATTTTGCATGAGCCGGGGACATTTCGTCTTTTTTGGCATGGTTGCTTTTTCTGTTTTTCGGCAGAAGAGTGCGTGCAAGTTAGTTCCATTGTGGAAATGTGATAGCTGCGGAGAGGTTTGCTAGGGGAATGGAGGGGATGACGAGACAGTGATCGGAAATGGCGAAGCGGTGATGGTCCCGAAGTCGATATAACGAGCTGAGGACCAGAGGAGAACAGGAGAAGAGGCGTTCCATTGACGTGTTCTTGCTTATATCCGAGCAATGTGAATTTTTGAGGCTTGAAGGCCTGATATGGTGCAGTGATGCGAAGGCCTAACAAGGCGTTTTGACCTGGCCGTCGGGCAACTCAACACCTTGGTGGTACGGAAGTACAGTAAAAAGTCCATGTCAACATAATACATCTCCCCGAGCAGCTAAGCCGGCAACTAGCAGATGTGTAGGTTTACTGATTTGACGGAATTCACACCGATAGGTTTGGGGGACGCTAGCTTGGCCCTGCGATATTGTACTGTACATCGTCGAACGTATCTTGTTGAGGAAAGCAGGCACAAGGCGTCAATCGGGCGTAGTATTGGTGATGTTCGCAATGGAGATGTAGTTTCTTTTCGTATGGAAAATCGGAGGTGCATGCGGCTGGAGGGAGGAGGGGGAGACTAGGTCGGTTCAGGTTACGTAATAGGACTGTAAGCGTGAGTTCGGCTTTTGAAGAGGTGGAAAGATTCAATTATCATACTGTAAAAAGAAATACCAAAAAAGGAAATAGTTTCGTTTGCATGTAATTTTCAACTTGTTTTCATCTAATCTTCAAGATTCGGAGGTGGTGGTACTCCTGTTAGATACTATAGGTCCCCTATTCGGTGCAATTTTGGACTCTATCATGAATCATGCAAGTGAAATAAGATCCGAATAAAGATGCGGAAACGTGAATAAGAGCCGCAAGTAATAAGGAAAGACGGCGAGAGAAGGTGCCAAGGAATTTGCAAGAATTAGAGTCTAGAAAATGCAAATTACCAGCTTGCAAATATACAAACATAAAACCATTCACCAAGGTCCTTAGATTGTGGCCCCCCTCCCCTCGACATATCTTCACTTGGCCACGGCCACGGCCTTTATATCCACCTCCCTCCAGAAATGGACTTACTCCAGCCTCCTAGCTGTGTGAGAAGTTAGAACCCATCCTTTTGAAGAGATAAAGCCGGTGTTCTCAAATGAACGGTGGTAAAGAGTCCACGATGTTATACTATCCAGTACAAACGAGTATGCGAGTGGTGTGATGTAGAATTGATGTTCTGAAAAATACATTTTCTTGGTTTTGATAGAGAATCTTGACAACTAACTACCTTCGTAGTTCTGATAGGACTTACTCGGGTATAAATATTAGGTAAAGTGTCGAGAGGTGCATGCCAAGAATGTAAATTTGAAGGGCCCACCACTAAGGTAGATCCATTTCTTCTGCAGACTGCTGTTGGACTGGACTGGACTGGACTGGACTTTATCTTCCGTGCTCGAGAACTTCGTATTGTACTTGTAAGTGAAAACCTGGCCCGGTATGGAGTAACAGAAAAATAGAGAAATAGAGGGGGATGGCGGGGCACAGGAAGAGGGGTATCAGTACACTCGTAGAGTCGCAAGGGGCACAGCACTATCGGGATGCATGAATGTTTCCAGGAGAGAAATTTGGTGGAGTATGGCAGAATTGGTGTGGCGTTTACGGGATATATCAACACGTGGACGGGCAATGAGACCTGAGCAGGTTGGCCTTCTGATGTATTATTATCAGTTTTATTATTACTATACGGGAACAACGACAAAGAACTTCATGAACTAGCAAAAGCCCAACACCAGTTAGTTAGTTGCCTTTCAGTACTTGCACCTTTACCCGCTCATTTCCCCAATAATCAAGGCTTAATTTACAAGGCCGATTACCACAAGGATTCTCATTTCTCGGTGGGTATTTACGAAGTAGTCGTTACGAGTTAGTAGTTTCGTCGTATCATCTGCAAGGCGAAATAAGATTTCCTCTCGTCTATTGCCCTCACTTCTCATTTTCGTTTCTTATACAAGTATTCTCCGGTTTCTCTATTTCTTTCCTCGCATTTCAAACTAACTTCCTAACTACTCATCTACCGCAACTACAACCAAGATCCGTTTACCAAGATCCGGCTACTCGTACTACTGTACTCGCTGTGTCTCCACCCACCCTGTACCGCGCCGAAGACCACCAGGACCTTTGACAAATTTAAAGCCTAACAACAGTTCTACTCAAGTCATTCGATTCATTCCCATTCCACACCGCGTCTTCGTCGCACAGAATCTAAACAGCGCAGAAAAGTTTTTTTCCATCTTATTTTCTCCAGTCTCCATTCTCCACTCTCCACTCCCCACCCCCCATCACCCATCCTCCATCCTTCAGCTCTTCTCCAAAACGAGAACCACCCATCCATCACATCTTTCGGACCAGCTGTTCATCGCCTTCCCCTTCCGCCACACTCACCGGCCACCGAATATACATCAGCGAGAAGATCAAGAGGTCCCAGGTCCCTACGTCCTGAGTCAGGGTGGCAGCATTGGCTTCACCGCCTTACTTCGTTACAAACTCTCTGCAAACCGACTCTTGATCCGTTTACCCCGGGGTCTTTGATTGGTCCCAAGTCTCATTATCATATATTTTGATTCTACCAGATCACTCAAAGCACATTACACTCTATCCCTCGGTTTGGGACCAGAAAATAAGGATTCCGAGTAAGGATTCCAAAAATCCATATCGCCGAATCGCCTTCCAGGGCAGATATTGAATCCTGTCTTCCCATATCTCTGTCACCTGGCTACCGGTTGATCCCCAACCGAAGTCACTAAGTGAGTGTGGACCCCAGGAGCTTTCTCCGCATTATTCTAGACACTACACTGTCGGAGGAAACACACCAGACTCTAAAAAGGAAAAGTACGCGACCGCAAGGTCCCCTCTCCCCTCACACCCCATTGCGGTATCTTCCCGTAGCATAGGGAGGAGAACGTAGGGCAAGTGACGTCTGTTGTGATACAACGCGTGATCCAAGCGAGCTGAGCCAGCTCCTCCCGAATAGCATCATCAAGTCAACAAGAAAAAGGCATCATCATTGGGGTAGCACAGAAGACATACTCATGCCCTCAGTTACTCTCCGGTCTGCCCTCGCAATCAGACCTCGTCCCCAACCTGCCTCGGACATCCAGGACCACCCTCGGAATCTCAAACATCGACCTTGTGGCTCTTACCCCGATCTCGACCCGAATTCCATCTCCTCATTCGGAATCAGTCCTGTTCGAAACCCCTCAAGAACACAGGAGGATCGCCCCTCAAAGCGCCCCATGCCAACTCCCACCAAGACCATCGCCGTTGTCAATTCCTCGGGTCGCCAAGCGGCATCATTTATTCGTGTCGCAGTCGCAGTTGGGTACAAAGTAAGAGCGCAACTCCGGAACCTAGACGGCATTGTTGCCTCAGAAGTCTCCTCATTACCAAACGTCACCGTCATCGTGGGAGACCTGTACCACAAACCAGCCAACTCGAGCGCAAGTCCAGAACTCGGCCCTGCAAACGCAGGCAAAGATGGTGTTAACCATGATCTTATTGCGGATTTGTACAAGGGAGCGCAGTTGGCTTTCATTAATACGACGTTCTGGGGAGATGAGGTAGCGATTGGGAAAGCGTTGGCAAATGCCGCTGTCAAGGCGAATATTGAGCATTACATCTACAGTTCCATGCCAAATCACTCCCTCCACAACCCCAGCTGGCCATCCTTACCACTCTGGTCAGCAAAAGCCACAATCGAGACATACATCCGCTCCATCCCCTCCTTACTCGCCAAATCCACCTTTCTCTACACCGGCATCTACAACAACAATTTCACCAGCCTGCCCTATCCCCTTTTCTGCATGGCCCTCCAACCCGACGGCGCTTTCGAATGGACCGCCCCCTTTCACCCAGATGTCAAACTCCCCTGGCTAGACGCCGAACACGATGTCGGACCCGCTGTTCTGCAACTCATCAAGGACGGCGTAGGCCGCTGGGGTCACGGCGAGCGCATTGCCTTAGCCTACGAAATGCTCTCGCCCAAGGAAGCCTGCCGCGTATTCTCCAAAGGCGTAGGACGACCCGTCCGCTACAGGAGAAAAGCGAAAATCGACGTATCAGTCAAAATCCCCAACGGGTATAGAGACCAACTTGTCGCCCTGGAAACCATGTATGCATTGGGAGCGGAGGATCCGAAATTACAGCCGCCGTATTTTGGGACGAGTAGGTTGGAGGAGAGCTGTCCTGGAGAAGCGATGGAGTTGTGGGAGGGGCATAGGGGCTTGGAGGAGTATGCTAGGGAGGTGTTCCCGCTGGAGGAGGCGGCGAATGGGTTGACTTGGATGCAGGACGAAGGGATTGAGGGCGAGTTGCAGGGTGGAGAGGTGGAGGAAGATGAGGACGATGACGATGGGAGTGATGGGCTGACGATGGGAGGAGGGGGCACTGGGGGCGAGAATACGCCGGCGAGGAGGGAGGAGAGCTGGCTCGCCTAAAGGGGGTTTGTAGTGGACAGACAGACAGACAGACAATTTCTATTCAGAAACCCGGTTTACAAATACGTCTTTATTTCACGACTTGCACGGCAATGCACCCAGAGGTCTCTCACATATACAGAACATCAGAAAAGCACGGCTCACAAAAAAGGGAATCGTAAAACGGAAAAGGCATCATCACATCATATTGTCCAGCACAAAAATACCAGGCGGCTATCTTGATTTCATCTTTCGGTTTGGATCGGTTCAGTTTCAGCATAGCGAGGGCGAGGGCATGGCAGGCGGGCAGGATAGGCTTGGATTGCAGGATGGATGGCGGGGAGGCTGGATTTGATGATTTCTGGTTAACAAGCGGGGAAAGCGGAAGAGGGAGGCAGGGCAGGGGAGGTAGTTAATATACCTATGTCTGCCGATATGTTGATCTGGCTTGGAGCGAGGTTGTTTGAGTGGTCGCGTGTAGCCGTGAGGTGTTGGGATGAAAGTCAGAGCAGGGAACCTTAACTCAGTAATAAACGAGCAAGTCCTCGCATCATCTCCCTTCTACTGTACTGTACAACAAACCTCTCCCCCGCCAACTACCCTTACCAACCTCCCTCTTACTCTCGTCCTCCTCCTCCTTCCCACCCCCCAACCTCACTGTAGGATACATTATTATCATCATCATCTTTCTTTCTTTCTTCTTTCTTCTCTCTGCTCTAGATATACTATTTTAGATTCCCTCGTACTTCCCCTGTTTGCTTGCGTGTTTGCTTGCTTACTTATTTATTTATTTCTCGAGCAAGGAAGGAAAAAAGTATATTAGTTCTATTTTGTTCGGTTCTGGT
>JAPZPB010000123.1:55434-66341 GCA_037952635.1 Bryoglossum gracile | reverse complement strand
TTATTTTATTTTATTTTATTTTATTTTATTTTATTTTATTTTATTTTATTTTATTTTATTCAATTTTATTCCTCAGGTAAATAACATAGTTAGAATTAAAGTATACAAGCACTGTACCTACTTTATACAAACAGGCAGGATATAATTTGTATAAAAATAAAAATAAAAAACCACTAAGTGACATCTTTCCTGCTTATGCCTTGAGCTATCCAGGCCTTGTACTGATTCTGTGTTATTCTACTGTGTAACCTAGATCAGAGTCTCTGGGACGTTTCCAAGTTCTGTTTTGGAGAGGGGTCTGCGGGGCTGCTTTACTTATTTTATGCTGGCTGGGATGGAGTAGACCATTAATGGGATATTATCGTATTTATTTCCTCGTTTCTTCTCCCGTGGTGGTTTCAAGCTTGCAGTTCCGGGTCTAAAGCCCGGTTTAAATATCGTACAAGAAAGCATCGTACATACATGTCCATAAATACTAGATGGCAAGTCCTTTCTTTTCTCTTGCTTGCCGGCTGTGAGGTTCCTGGTCTTCTATCTTTTTCTCTTTCGCTCTCTGTACGCAGGAATTTGAGTGCAAGAGTGCTAAACGCCAAAACCACTATCCTCCCTATCACCATGTCGAAATTATTACCCGGCTTTCAATTTTCTTTCTCTCACTTGCCTCCTCCTGGCTAATCAAAGGGGTATTGGGTAGAATTGAAGGTCCTCAGGTACTCCGTAGCTTCTTCGTCGGCGGCTGTCTATCCTCCTCCTCATCTTCCAAGTCAGAGTTATCCGCAGACTGCGCGAGGTTATCAGCGTCTTCGTCATCGGATTCAAAGTCCGCGTCTGAGAGGGCATCTTGTTCTTGCGCTTGTGCTACTCAACTATTAGCACTCTTCTCTCTCGACAACGGTAAAGATGGACTCACTGAAATACTTGATCGCGCCCGGCCACAAATCCTCCGTAAAAGCAATCGCTAAATCATCCCCATCCGGGAAGATCTCCAAACTCATGCCCAAGTCATCTTCTTCCGCCTCACTATCCTCGCTATTCACACTCTCCGGCGGACTCGCCTTCCTACTCTTATGCTGCCTCCTCTTCTGCTTCTCCATAGCTGTAGCTTCAGCGCTCTCTTCTGCTGACACCTTGCGGCCTATGAATCCGAACCAGGCGAAAAAGGATAGGCCGCCCATCCCCGTGTTATCGATTTTTTTCTTGAGAGCTAGTTGCTCTGCAGAAAGACCGAATTTCTTGGGTGTTTTGCTGCTGGGAGGACGGCAGTTCTCCGCTTCCCATGCTGAACAAACCATACTCAGCAAACCGCCTGTCAAGTCCCTATCCTTCTTCCAGTCAATCCTAACGGGTTCGCTGACCAGCCCGCTCCAGCCATCCCTGCTCCTCCTATGCCAAAACTTCTTCTCTAATACATTATTGGTGAAGTAGTCATTATCCGCAAATTCGAACCGGATAGAAACGGACCGCGGATCGCCGGCGGAGTTGGGAAGGTCGATTTCGAAGTGCGAGACGGAGAGGGAGAGGAGGGAGGAGAGGAGGAGGGCGGAGTCGGAGGGTTGGATGTATTGGTCTATGTCTGGGGGCGCCTGTTCGAGGACTAGGGGCCAGAAGTTGGGGATTTGGGAGACGGTTTTGGAGCGGTTGGAGTAGAGGGGGGCAGAGAGGGCGACTTGTTGGCGGACTGTGAATTGAATTAGTTAATTTGCGCTCGCCATTGTAGTTTTTTTTTTGAGGGGGTAGGGAGTTAAGGATAAGGCGGGCAGTTTGCAGGGAAGCCGATCAGATTGATATGATTACGCTGCGGAGTTGCGGTAGGGGTGCGCGAAAAGGGACCCTCACTGATTTCAGTTTCCACATCATCGAATTCTCTCTCGATGTTGGCGAGGTCTTCGTAGGAAACGGCGGTGTCTTCCAACGCAGCAGCCATGGCTGCAGTTGTGAAAGCGAACTTTTGGGGCATCGACCTGCCCTTCTCAGGTTGAAGGGAAGAGGTTGGGCTGGCTGGCTGGCTGGTGGGCGGGCTGGCAGGCTGGCTTGGAATGGGTTTGAGTGGTCGGGGGTGCGTGCAGGGCGGAGAGCGGGCAGGTGGGCAGGTGGGCGAGGGATTATTATCAGATTGAAGGAGAGACTTTGTGTGGTGAGTGTGCGATGGGAGAATGTACCAGGACTTGGTATGTCACTCGGCGAGGAAGATTCGTGGGCGGCGTACGATGTCACTTGGCGATTTGGATTGGGCGACGATGGCCAAGAGAAAGCAATGCAAGATGGCGGATTAGATTGGGATGGTGTGCTTGGAAGTGCCAAGGTGTAGGAGAGTTTGTAGATCAGGGGAGTAGCAAGTACAGTAAGGAGGGCAGAGGAGGAGAAAGAGGAGGGAGAAGAGGAAGAAGAGGAAGAAGAAGAGGAGGATGAAGTAGAGGAGGATGAAGTAGAGGAGGATGAAGTAGAAGAGCAAAAGAAGAAGAAGACGAAGAGAGTGGGAGGGAATTCGTAGGGTCCGGAACTGGAACTGGAACTGGAACTGGATAGAGGCGGAGCTGCGGTGAGCAAGTGAGCAAGTCGGCAGTGATCGATTGATTAGATATGATTGACTTGCCTTGTCACTGCCACCATCTGATTGATTCGCATGACTGTCACTGGCGTCAGCAAAAGACTTCCAGTAGTAAGACTAGCCAAGACTCTCCTCCTCCTTTGTACAGCCACGCCACTGGCTGTGAGTGATGAAAAAACGTAAGGGGTGCCACTACTGTAAGTCCTATACAGTATACAGTACTGTACTCCACTCGCATCTGATAATCTCCCGTGCTGCAGAGAACGTGGGCGTGGGTTAGACGGTTCGAGTTGCCATACTGTAAGACAAGGAGAATTAAGCATCAATCCCATCCTGGCATCCATCCAGCCCAGCGAAACAGGCAGAACCTGATTGAGGAACCGTGGAACCTCCACACAAAGTTTTGGAGGCTCAAGGTCTTGGTGATCCATACACAAGGGTCGAGAACCCGAAAATCTCGAGATCTTCGGGATGATTCTGTTTCCATGTCATTGGTCAAGACCGCGAGGAGGTCGCTGGATGTTCCATCAAAGGTTCAAGATTCAAGACTGCAACTTGCCCTGGCTATGCCATGCCATCCACAGATTTGCAAGCAATGATGATTGAAGTACTACTGTATTGGAGGAGAGGAGTTGGCCGGAGAGGCAGCGAATGTCAAGATCATTCATGCAATCTAACCCTTTAGACCTTTAGCCCTTTGGAGAATCGGAAACGTTGAAGATATTCAGATATACTATCAAAGGTCACCGCAATGACTCGGCACCGCTCGGTTTCGTGCCGCGGTCGAGTTAACCCCCCTTAGGTAAGCAGATTGCAGCTTCTGAGTGGTCGGTACGAAGGCAGACCTTGAAGTTACAGTATACCCGAATAGGCTTAGCTGAATCCAGTAATGAATTCAAATGCGATAAACAGTCAGTACTGTACGACGTAAATGCTTGAACATTCAGCCCAAGTCAGGTCGACTTGGATCCCAAACAAGCATCTGATATGGTTTCAGGATGAGCTACAGTAGATTTCTACAGTACAGTACGACATCTTCAATTCGACCTGGCTTCGATCTGGCTGGTGTCTGCTTGACCCAGACAGATGTCACTCCCGCCACAAGGTGGCACAAAAGAGAAACGTGATGTGCCTTTGAGATCCCCCATCAGATCCAGCCAGGGCAGGGCAGGGCGGGCAGGGCATGGCATGGCATGGGCACCAGTGGAGGAGGATTTCGAAAAATCGGAAAACGATGGGGTAATGATAATAGAAAACTCTACTTCAGCGCCAACTCTCAGCAAAAATCCAACCCAATTCTCCTACCCGCCTCCTCTGGCCCAATCTCATCTCTCTTCAACTCGCTTTTCCCCAGGTTTGTCGTTCTCCTGTTTCTTTTCTCTTACTCTTTCTCTCCTCACCTACTTTCCCAGCCGAACAACTTCGCCATTATCTTCATTTCCACCCTCCGGATCTCCAAACCACATCCTGGACTCAGCACAACCCAATCTCATTCCCGCCTTATCTGGTTGGTCTGTCACATCAGATAACGATCATCCAAACTCAGCTCAACGCTCAACCTTCAACGCTCAACCACCAACTTGCTGCTACACTACTATATAAACGTATAAACAGTACCAAAGTACAGTACTGTACATACACCAGCATCCTCATTTAAGGCCGCGCATCAAACGCTGTTTCAGACCAGGACGGCAAGTGTAGCCTCCCCTGGCTCCAGCAGCAGCCAGCCTATTTATAATTTCACTTTGAGGATTGGACCTCACAAGGACAAGCCTCGGAAACCAGCTTCTCCAGGTATTCCAAGGCTCAGAGAACCCTTACAAAACATCCCTCTTCATTCTCTCCCCAGCTTATTTGTCCACTCCCCATTTCTCGGGAGCCAGGGGGTGCTGTCACTGCAGCCACCGTCTCGATCCGCAACATCATCTCCTTTGTGGGCTGAAGCAGTGGGAAGCAACATGGCTCCAACCCAGTATCCCGAGGGCCGCGTGCTGATTATCATGACGGGCGGTACGATCTGTATGAGGGAGTCGCCGGAGGGATTGGTGCCTGCGAGGGGGTTTATGGAGGCGGGAATGGCAACGAGGCCGAGTTTTAATGACGGAACCAAGTTGGGTAAGTACTTTCTTTCTTGTCTTACTTCTTCTTAATGATCATGTGGCTTTGGATTTTGAGTCTTTTTATTTTTTATTTTTTCCTGCGTGGGAATTTGGTTATGTATGTTTCTGCTTCGGGGATTCCATGGACGAGTACCGGCCAGCCGAACAGCCCCGGATACCTCAGACTCATGCAGCAGCTGCCCTGAGAGTCGGGACCGAGTCTGACACCGGCAAGGAAAAAGGCTAGAGTAGATGGACTCGCTTAGATAGGCACAGTTTTGACCTCTGTTGAGTTCTGAGGTTGGATTTTACTGCAGGATAGGAAGCTGCTTCCCCTCGCCTGCCCTTCGAATCCTCCTCCGTAGCCAAAGTCTCCCAGCGGAGTTCCTATGCTGTCGATAAAAACTCTACATAATATAATACGGCTAGTTTAGGGTTTCGTTGTGCTCACAAGCCCTTCAGCTAATGATAAATATTCATTCACTTAAATTCGTTTGTTCCACCGTTCTTGAAGCCAAGATGGAATCGAAGATTTGGCCCCTATATCTCATTTAACGAAATGCTTCTCTCGCTCGATTTCTCTGACGCGTTTCACTCTTCTCTTTTCTTGAAGCTCCTCACTAACCCTATAGACCCCCTCCCTGTGATGACCTCGCCTATTGTCAAAGAATTCCTTCCATCTCTTCGAACCCCAATATCAGCCTACAGCCGCCACATTCGCTACACTCTCTACGAGTTTCCAGTCCTCCTCGATTCTAGTTCCATCTCCTCCGCCGGCTGGGCTCAAATCGCTACAACCATCCAGAACAACTACTCCCTCTACGATGGCTTCGTCGTCCTCCATGGCACTGACTCCCTAGCCTACACCTCCTCTGCTCTCTCCTTCATGCTCTCCCACCTCGGCAAGCCCGTCATCCTCACCGGCTCTCAAGCCTCCATCTTTGCCCTCCAATCCGACGCCGTCGACAACCTCCTTGGCTCCCTAATCATAGCCGGCACCTTTATGATCCCTGAAGTCTGCCTCTTCTTCCACCACAACCTCTTCCGCGGGAACCGTTGCACAAAGGTCTCCGCCTCCTCATTCGACGCCTTTGCTTCTCCCAACTGTCCCGCACTAGCTACCATCTCCGCCATGGGTGCCGAAGTAAACTGGACTCTGATCCGTCCTCCGCGAACCCTGGCCCGCTTCGCCATCCAAACCAACCTTGATACTGCACACGTCGCCTGTCTCCGCATCTTCCCCGGTATCAAACCCGAAATGCTAGACTCTGTTCTCCATGTCCCAAGCCTCAGAGGCCTAATCCTTGAAACCTTCGGTGCAGGCAACGCCCCCTCCGGCGAAGACGGCTCCATGACCCGCGTCATAACCGCTGCCGTCGCCCGCGGCATCGTAATAGTGAACGTCTCACAATGCCAATCCGGGACCGTCTCACCTCTCTACGCCCCCGCTGGCGCTTTAGGAAGAGCAGGCGTTGTATTCGGACACGACTTGACCTCTGAAGCCGCACTCACCAAACTCTCTCTACTCTTAGCGACGCCGGATTTGGTGTATCAGGAGATAGTAGAGAGAATGCAGCTGAGCATGAGAGGCGAAATCACCGAGCTCTCATCCACAACCTTCTCCCACCCTGCTTCCAACACCACCTCTCTCTCTACACAACAAGCCACCTTTACCGCTCTAGGCTACGCCATCACACAAGGCGACCTCTCAGCCGTGACCTCGATCCTCGACGCTGACACAGGCGAGCTTCTGCACGCCACCGACTACGCTGAGAATACAGCTGTGCATCTAGCGGCTGTGGGCCCTAATGGCGAAGTTTTGAGAGAGTTGTTGAAGAGAGGAGCAAGTGTGCATGTGAGGAATCGGGCGGGGAACAGTCCGTTGTTTCTGGCGAGGAAGAGGGCAAATATGGAGGCTATTGGGCTGTTGGTGGTTAGCGGAGCACATCTTCACGTCGAAGAGCGGGAGTGGCTAAGGGACCGGGGACTGGGGTATCGAACGCCGCCGGTGGGAGAGGGCGAGGATATAGTGGCTTTGGAGGTGGATGCTAGCAGTGCGAGTTGAAGCGTTGAATAGTGGACATCCACAAGCTCGAACATGGTAGCCCAGGCGTTCACCTCAGGAGACATAGACGAGATTTGCATTTGCGGTGATGACAAAGGCAGATGAGAACACGACTATGCTGGGACACAAAAATGGCTATTGATAGAATAGGTAGGTAGACACTCGGGGAGTTTGCAAATAATATGGATTAGGAAAACTGAGCCCTTTCCACAACGTCATCTGATGCAAGTGCGGCCTTGAATCTTGGTTTTGGTCAACAGTGCTTCCCAGTGAATATAGGACGGTTGAAAAGAAGTCGAGACTTTTTGACGACCTTGAAACGCTTGAGATATCAAAACCGCTTGCCTGGAGCTAAACTGCAAAAATTCAAGGTCTTGTGGTATCAAAAAGCGTCGATAAATCAGTTACCATCGAGAGACTGGAAACTCTGGGACTCTGGGGATCTCCAGAGACACGATGCCAATTTGCAGGTACTGTACCAAATTCATCTAAATAGCCTTGGCCACTAGCCATTTGAGAAACCAGGACTTCCTGGCCAATCCGAGATGCCCACAATCAAGCAATGCAGCTTCGCTGCCTCGGTCGAAACCCATAACCACGCGGCAAAATCCAAAGTCGAGCGAGCTTGTCAGACTTTCAATCCTCGTAATATTCCAATATCCCAACCCCGAACTCCAATTCACCCTCACCATGCTCTCCTTCTCTCCCTCCAAATCACACACAGATCTTACTCTTCCCCTCCAAACCATAACCTATTCCCCATCAAGCTAAGGACATCTACCCTCTCAACTACAACAGCCCCTTCCTCACCAACTCCATCTTTCGTGCCGCCTCGCCGGCCTTGAACCCCCCTTTACTGATACAAACAGCCTTCCCGTCACTGAGCTCGAATTTCTCCTCGTACATCGGGTGCGGGCAGGGACAGTGGTGGGGGAAGGCGACGCAGGCTAGCGTGTCGGGACACAGGTAGTTGGTGCAGTGCGCTGGACACCGGAATTAGTTGCCATCCAACTCGTGAGAACGGCAGTGCTCTAGGGATAAAAGCAGGCGACGAGAAATGGGATTCGTAGAAGAGGATTGGGTCATGGGAGCGTGGCTCGAGGGAGAGCAAACAGGGAGATATGGCTTGGGTGGCTTGGGGGAAACTTACCGTTGTCGTAATTCTGTTGGTACCAGCTTGAATCGCTCGGTACGTTCTGCTGCTCTTGTCGTTGCTGCTGTTGTTGTTGCCCGTTGAACATCTGTTCGAAGAATTGGAATTGGGCGGAGGCGGTAGATATTAGGAGGAGGGTGGTGGTGAGGAGGGTGAGTAGTATTCTGGCCATCTTGGATGGAATGCGCCGCAGAAGGTGATGAGGTGGAGGTTAGAAATTCGGGGTTATATGTCCCGGGATTAAAAGTTTCGAGCTTTTGGAAAGAGTGTAGTAGGGAGAGAAACTGGGAATTGGAGTTTCTTGAGACGTGAAGAGAGAATACCCAAGTGGAGTGAGTGAGTTATGGACAAATATCTCCAAATCGGCATGCTTCCCAATTCGTGCTAGCACGAAATACCCCTGCTTGTATCGCCGCCCTGACTCAACTCAACCCCGCCATGAATAAAACCCCTCCATCCTCAAATCCAAAATCTCAAGACTCACAACACCACCAAAAATGCACGACTTCGACGTCTCGCACTATGCGACTGTCCTCGCTGCCCCCGATTTCAAAACTATCGAGGCCCCCCTCGCTGCTCTGGACAAGCACTTGATCCTGCGAACTTTCATCTCAGGGTACGCACTCAGCGAGGCTGATAGCAAGATCTGGGTCACGCTACGAAGCAACCGCGTTGCCAATGCTTTTATCAAGAGGGGGGCGCTGTTGAACTTGTCTAGGTGGTTTAATTATATTGAGGAGACGCACCCGGAGATTCAGGACGAGATTAAGGCAAAGGATGAGGCGGAGCGGGCCAGAAAGGTGCATTTGAGTAAGGCGGGGGCGAGCTACAATATGGCTTTGCAGGATACGGAGAAGGGTGTTGTTACGAGATTCCCGCCGGAGCCTTCGTACGTCCTTCTTGCAGATGGGGGAGTGGCTGCTAATGGGAGACAGTGGATATTTGCACATCGGGCATCTCAAGGCTGCACTTCTGAACGACTACTTCGCACACGAGCTCTACAAGGGTACGTTACTGCTGCGATTTGACGATACGAATCCCTCGAAGGAGAAGCAGGAGTATCAAGATGCTATTGTGGAGGATCTGGCGTTGGTCAATATCAAGCCGGACAAGACTAGTTATACTAGTGACTATCTCGAGGAGCTATACCAATACTGCATTCGTATGATCAAGGAGGGTCATGCGTACGCAGATGATACCGAGCAAGAGCAGATGAGACACGAGCGTATGGAGGGAATTGCCAGCAAAAACCGAGACAAGAGTGTTGAGGACAACCTTGGCATATTCGAGGAGATGAAGAAGGGAAGTGAGATCGGATTGAAGAACGCCATTCGTGCCAAGATGTCTGTCGACAACCCCAATAAGGCTATGAGAGATCCTGTTATCTACAGATGCAATCTGCTGCCACATCACCGAACTGGCACTGCGTGGAAGATGTATCCTACCTACGATTTTGCTTGCCCAATTGTTGATTCTATGGAGGGTGTTACGCATGCTCTGAGAACGACTGAGTATACGGACCGCAACCCTCAATACCAATGGTTCCTCGATACGCTGAAGCTCCGTCAAGTACACATGTGGGATTTTGCAAGAATGAACTTCATCAGAACTGTTCTTTCGAAGCGGAAGCTTACCAAGTTAGTCGATGCTAAGAATGTCTGGGGTTGGGATGATCCACGTATGCCTACTATTAGAGGTGTTCGACGACATGGTATGACGATTAGTGCTCTCCGCGATTTCATCTTGAAGCAAGGCCCCAGTCGAAATATCGTTGTCATGGACTGGACCAACTTCTGGGCCTCGAACAAGAAGGAGATTGACCCAATTGCGCCAAGACATACCGCAGTTGATACCAAGGATACCGTCAAGGCCACCATTGTCACGAAAGGACCCGAGAAGGCGTATCTTGAGGACAAGCCTAAGCACAACAAGAACCCTGCTATCGGAACGAAGAAGGTTGCCTACAGCAAGCATCTAATTCTCGACCAAGAGGATGTAAAGCACATGAAAGTCGACGAGGAAATCACGCTAATGAATTGGGGTAATGCCATCGTGCGCAAGATTACTGGCTCCTCCCCCATCGAGTCTATCGAGCTCGAACTCCACCTCGAGGGCGACGTCAAGAAGACTGAGAAGAAAGTCACTTGGCTCTCTACTGAAGGCGCTGATCTCGTTAAAGCTGAAGTTTGGGAGTTTGACCACTTATTCACGAAGGATAAGTTGGAGGAAGAGGACAACTGGGAGGACTTTGTTAATCATGATTCGGCGCATAAGACGGATCAGTTGTGTGATGCGAATGTGGCGGATTTGAAGGAGGACGATATTATCCAGTTGGAGCGAAAAGGGTATTTTAGAGTGGACGAAGCGGCGAAGGATGGCAAGGGCCTGGTGTTGTTTGGCATTCCTACGGGGAAGACGAAGTAAGGAAAAGTGATTTCTGAGAGTTTATGCTATGTGTAGACTTGGGGATGAATTCATGAGTTACGATGCATCCAGCTGCATTCTTCGCTTGACCGTGTCTCCTTTAGTTCTCCAACAAGCGAAGAGTTTTTCTCCCAAACCAGAGCTTATCTTGCGATTCCTTCTCACTCACTCGTTTTACTCATTACTATCTCAAGTACAGTACAACACTCATCAAGCTCCAAGTGGAGAAGTCCTCTCTTCTAGAACTCGATACTAAATCACCACTCACACCACACCAATAGTCCACCAATAGCCGCAGACTTGACACTCACGCACCACAACATCTCTTTTCTTCGCTCCTGATTCCTCTGAACGTCGATTCAGGAGACTTGATAGAAGCAGCAGAAGCGTGGGCTTTGAATTGGTGTTGATAAATTGTCAATTACAGGCTTTATCCCACTTCTTGTCATTAATTACACCTACACATCCTATCTCTCTCTGCCCCTCTCTTTCTATCTACCCATAAACCGCATCTTTCAACTCCCTCCCTCCCTCCCTCCCTCCCTCTCACCAAGCCATCTCTCGCTCCAGGCATCGAGCATGAATCACAATATTCCGTGACGGCCGTATAGGAATCTA
>JAPZPB010000123.1:0-55334 GCA_037952635.1 Bryoglossum gracile | reverse complement strand
GAGGGGTAGGATTTTAATATCTCGCTGGAAGAGACGCGAGGAGAATGAATGGTCACTTGTTAGTGGCACCTGTGCGGCGGATTCACTACTGTCGTGAGTAGCCATTTAGGAGAAGGTGGAGATATCTACTCCGTGGGAGAGAGAGTTTGGCTTAAATCGATGCAGGGGTTTGTCGAGACTCAAAAGCAAGTTAGGAGGCGATTTGGGTCCAGTCTCATCTTCGGTTGCTGATTAGACTAGAGAGATTTCAGGGTTTGAACGGGGAGAAACGGGAAGATAACTCGATACAGTTTTGGAATGTCGTCGTGAGGGCGGTTTTAAGGCTTTTGCTTTACGCGACGTGAAGTACGGGATGGGGAAGTCACTTGGCGGCGGGTCTGAACAGTGGCTGGGAATTAATGGTGGTATTTGAAATATAATGCATTAAAGCAGCCATATAATTATTCGTCTCTGCTCATTCTGTTTCTTCGTTTTAGTGAGTGTCCGGGGTATCGCGAGTAGACAAATATATAGATGTTCCACCCGCATGCCAGCCATGCAACGTTTCTTTCCCAATATGATACTCCGCCCCATTCCAAGTCATCAATTTGAGAATCACGATTTTTCAGGCAGGGCGAGGGCGACGTGCTTCGGTTCCGCATCAGAGTGAGCGTCGCGCTCGTTGTCAGAGAGCTGCTTGCCGAACAGCCCGTCCATTTGCTCGAGGGTCTTGCCTTTGGTTTCAGGGTACCAGATGGCGATGATCTGGATAGTGTTAACTTCTGTGGCATGATTTGCGGGTTGATGATAAAGAAGAGGAACTAAAGAGGGGGGGACTTACGACAATGGATACCGCGTTGATAGAGAAGAATATGAAGTAAGTTTTCGCTCCGATGTTAGCAATGCCGACGGGGAAGAACTGTCCCACGACAATGGAGCCGATGGCTCCGGCTGAAGCAGCCAGGTTGATACCCTTGGCGCGGATGTGGGTTGGGAAAATCTTTTTTTTTTTCTTGGTGAGTTAGGAGTCTAGGGGGAGATTGGGTTGAGGCGTACCTCAGTGCCGTAGACCCAGGCGTTGGGGCCGAAACCAATGGAGTAGCCGAAGGAGAAGAAGAAAATGAATACAATACAGGCGTAGTCTGAGGCGTGATTCTTGTTATTTTTGTAAACGAGAGGGAGGATGCCGTTGATCTGAATGAGGTGTCAGTATGAAATCGTGATAGGGTCGTTGCGTCTATCCAAGACTAGGCGGGAGGGAGACTCACCAGCATCGCGAAAGACATAATGCATGAGCCCAGGATTAAAGCCTTCTTGCGTCCGATTATATCAATGAGGAACATGGCAGCAATTGTACATCCGATCTTGAGTGTGCTCTCGATTCCACCGGCCATCAGACTCATATCTTTAGAGAGGCCGAGAGCGATAAAGACGGTAGGTAAGTAGTACTTAATAGCTGTAGCACCGCACATTTGGGCCATGAATTGCAGGATCGCACCTCTCCAGAGGCGAGCAAAGAGATCACGATCTGTGAAAAGGATCATCCATGAGGCTTCCGTGATGCTTTGGTGGATTTCAATGTTGCTCTTGATTTCGGCGAGCTCTTCCTCAACCTCGGCACCGTCACCGCCTCTGAAGAAAGCCAATGATTTTTGAGCCGCTCCGGTACGTCCCTTCTCGAGGAGCCAGCGAGGACTATCTGATATCAGCTACACTGGGTGAAAGTTCGGACGGTTCTACTTACGTCTCTGGGACAAATGGCAAGCCAATGATGAAAAAGAGAGCTGGGATGAATTGGAGACCAACTGAGAGTCTCCATGCATTGGCAGCTCCAGTTCCCTCAGTCCAATGAGACAACCCGTAGCCAGCCCAGAAAGCACAAGCCAAACCAGTGACCATTCCGATATGGTTCATGACAACAATACCACCTCTCTTGGCAGCTGGGGCAATTTCACTGATTCCATTAGCTATGCTCAGGTTAACCCTGCTTTATGATGATCTACCTTTGGTAAAGAGGAACCGATGTTGAAATGATAGCATTTCCGAAACCTGAAATGATTCTCCCAGCAATCATCATGGCAAAAGCACTTCTGAAAGATCCATTCGAAGCAGCCTGAATAGCACCTCCAATACAGGTCACAACCGTGCCCGTAAGAGCAGCATATCTTCTTCCAAGTCGGTCACTAATTGGGCCTGAGAGGAAGACGTAACTGAGCCATGTCCCTAGGTAGTAAATAGCCGTGATTAAGCCCTTTTGAGCTGCACCCAGAGTGTAGGTGATAGCCTTCGTCTTTGCGTTAATGCCTGTGACGTTATGGACAGCCTTGATGAAGCCGGGATTGACGTATAGAGTGGCAATGATTCCAATGTTGTAACTATTTCTTGTCAGCAATTGAACTCGAAATTAAGAGCCCCCCGCAAGTCGGCATTGATGCATTGATTGCTCAGTTGAGCTGATGCTGGAAAGACATGTCGGCACAACGTACCCCCACACGAACGAGCCGAGAGCAAAGAATAAACTCAAGGCTATAAGCCTCGCGGTGCCTTTACCAGTTAATAACGCCATCTTATCTGCTCTCCTGGAATCGCGGTGTTGGAGTCCACGAGATATGGATAGCCAGAAAACGTGACGACGTCGGTCGATGAGCGGATGTAGTTGGATGAGTTCAAACCTACTTTAACCGACTGCTCTCGAGAGGAGCGCTCATCATCTGATATATCCAGGTGGAAAGGGCTCTGCAATTCTGCCAAGTGTACTTCGTATGTTGCTTTTGTTGTGAGGGGTTGACCGCCTTGCCCGAGATCTATTCCCCGGGTCCAATCAGCCTGGCATGTATGTCACTTGCGTGCCGCACTTCTCGAAGACACACCACAGATACAGATACAGATACAGATGCAGATGCAAAGATTGGTGACCACTGGCTAAGCTTGTGCGGGTTCTTATTGCAACTGTCACAATTGACTACTGGAGGAGCAAGTGTTGGTAACTCGTAACGCCGATTACGCCCTAAACACCACCAAAGCACCGTGCAGTCCTGAGAGTGGGAGGGATCACAGTTCATGCTGCTCGAAGCAGCATCGGGCACCATTGGAATGACAATGGCTTGACGCCTTCGCGCGGTTGGCACCGGCTGATTCCCGTTTACTGAGTCCAGGATCCAGAAGGGGTACCTTCGTATGTCCTGTACGGAGTATATATTCCTTCAGTGAATCAGTGGTGCACAGCACACTGAATAGTTGGCCAACTGCCTTGGTTTTGGGGGATACGCTGAGACAATGAGAAACATATGTGAATAGTGAAGAGGGAACAGTGGACAGTTAATGATAATAATAATGATAATAATAATGATGATAATAATGATGATAATAATGATGATAATAATGATGATAATAATGATAACAATAATGATGATAATAATAATAATAATAATAATAGCCAGAAGTGAAGTATAGTAAGTGACTTACTCAATCTGCCAGATGAGAACGGGCAGCCGGAATTTGAATCAGAAAGAGGAGAAGAAGAAGTATAGTATGGTATGGTAGAGTACAGTACTGTGCATATTTCTTGGAAGCACTTGGCCATGAGAAGAGGTAAGATAGAGTAGGGTAGAGAGGTACAGTAGAAGACAGACTATCAAAGGCGAGACCACCAAGACTCGACCGAACTTGACCTCCACAACCTCGGCCAATGGCCAGAAGCGAGAAATGAGAAATGAGAAGGAGGTATGAAATGATGCACAGAGACCGGCATCTGGATTACTTGGGATTTTCTCAGGGGTCAAAGTTCGGTAATTGCTTTTTACGATCAGTACATTACGACGTACGACGACTGTAAGGGGGCGTGGCGTATTGCCCCCACTAAATTAACAACGCACTAATGTGCCGTCCGTATCTAAGCCTAAACCGGCGTAATTCCTCGTATTTTATTCGCTAGTCCAACCACTGTCGCTCCTAAAACAGCCTAGCGTCTTCAGCCTTTCCAATAAAGATTACACGGCGCTTGAGGAAATATTGCTGGCTGAGGCTACTCCTCGTACACAACTCGTCCACGTCCACAGCTGAAAGTGTTGTGCTGCGTTGCGATGCGTCCAGATTTTAATCCGATTTGTCTGTGGCTGTGTCTCTCATTATCTTCATGCGTATCCGTTGCTATCCTCTCCTCTCATCTTCAGTCTTGATTCTTGATTCTCGATTCCTCACTTGAACTTTCAAACTATTCTCTTCTTCTTCTTCTTCTTCTTCTACGTTTTCTGGTGGGTTATGGCGTGTGGTGCGACAAGAATAGGGAGAGAGAGTTCATTTACCCCCTGAGTAAGGCTGAGTAGACAGAGATAAAAGGAGTTGTGAGACTAGTTGCACTCTGACTCTCTAATTCTCTCGGCCTTTACACATTCGTTCATTTTGCCGTCAGGACACAATCCTTTGGGAACTAGGAATTGGGGCTCCCTAATCTAGGTAGTTGGGAGAACAATTGCTTTCACAGTGGAGGAAATCGCCCAAGTCGGACTTCTTTCTACAGTACATACGGTCGAGGAACGACCTCGAATCCACAGAATGGCGAAACTACAAACCGACAAGAACGAAGCCCCCGTAACCTGGCTTTCCCTCCCCAACAAACCCCAACTCTTCATCCTCGCCATCTGCCGCCTTTCCGAACCCCTCTCTAATACCTGCCTCCTCCCCTACCTCTACTATCTAATCCGGTCTCTCCAGACGACTCCCGACACATCCCCCGCCTCCATCTCGCGACAGGCCGGATTACTCGTCTCGCTCTTCGCCCTGTCACAATTCGCAACCTCCGTACCATGGGCTTGGGTCGCGAATTCGTGGGGCCGAAGACCCAGCCTCATAATCGGGATAACACTATCCATCATCTCCAACATTGGATTTGGATTCTCGACCAGCATCCCTGCCGTAATGTGCTGGCGGGTACTCGCTGGAATCGGAAACGGTAATATCGGCGTCATGCGAACCATGACGGCTGAAATCGTGAAGGAGAAGAAATACCAGTCCCGAGCTTTCCTACTCCTGCCACTGATTTTCAATTCTGGCGTTGTGATCGGTCTTGCTCTGGGAGGCTGCCTTGCGGATCCGATTATCAACCTCCCGTGGTTTTTCGGCCCCACTGGAATATGGAATTTCTCTAAGGATCCGGGGGGAGTGGCTTGGATGAGGGTCTATCCTTTTGCGCTGCCTACGCTTTTCAATGCCGCGGTCTTGTGCTGCAGTCTTATGCTGGCAGTTTTCGGGCTGAAGGAAACAATGCCTGGGAAGGAGGACAGACGGGATTATGGTCTTGTAGCCGGAGGCATCGTCAAGAAATTTTTGAAAAGGAAGTTCTTGAAAGCGAGGGAAGAAGGATACACCGCTGTTCTTGATGACGAAAGTCTGGAATCAAAACCGATATCCGCCATCACTATATCCGAGCCCCCACGCCCAGCTCTCCCACCCCGTCTCTCCATCACTTCACGAGCAATATACACCAGAGAAGTGCTCGTCACAATCGTCTCCTTCGGACTCTTACCACTGCACAACAGCGCATTCATGCAACTCTTCCCCGTCTTCCTCAGCACGCCGCCCTATTCCTCGCCAAACCCAAGCTCCAACTCCAACACCGTGGACCATACGCCTACGTCACCCACCGCGCCCGCCAACTCGCCGTTTTTCTTCAACGGCGGTCTCGGGCTGCCGAGTCCCACTATTGGGCTCTTCTTGTCTTTCTTCGGGATCTTTGGGATTCTGATACAGTTACTCTTATACCCCAGTCTCCAAGCGCGTCTCGGGACTCTGAGGAGTTACAGAGTCGCTTTATCAATCTTCCCATTTGCGTACATACTAAGTCCATACCTGGCGCTCATCCCGACTTCCAACACAGCACTGCAATACCTCTCCATAGCATCCATCCTATTCCTCCAAGTCACAGCCCGCACATTCGGCATCCCCTCCAGCGTCATCCTTCTCACAAACTCGGCCCACTCACCGCTAGCACTAGGCGCCGTCCACGGCGTCGGCAACATGCTTTCGTCTCTTTCCCGCGCCGTCGGCCCCGCGCTCGGAGGGGTGATTTTCGGCTGGGGAATGGAGAAGGATTGCGTGGGCGTAGTATGGTGGGGCTATCTGACGCTCATCTCCATTCTTGGCCTAGCATGGAGCTGGACGCTGAAAGAAGGCGAGCGACCTACGTTTGCGAAGCCTAAGGGGATTGAGTTGGAGGAGCAGAGGTTTAAGGATGAGGTGGAGGTGGAGGAGGGGAGGGGGTTAATGGAGGAGGAGCGGGAGGACGAGGTAGAAGAGCGGGGTGGGAGGCGGGAGGGGATTGTTTTTGATGGAGAGGAGTTAGAGGGGAGCGAGGTCTGGGATGAAAAAGGTACAACAAGTATTAATGGTTTTCTTGGCGCGGGGGATGGGATACCGGTTCGTGCTAAGAGAGAAGATAATAAACATGCGTGGTAATGTAGACAGAGATCCATTAGACATACATATAAGAAAAAAATCGGTTTGTGCTATCCTATATTCACACTTCTTGTTCGCGGGTTAGTGAGCTGCGATAAATGGATGCTGTTGCGAAGATGGCAGTGTTGGTGTTTAGCGAGGGTTGAAATGGGACTTGACTAGCTTCACTCTATTCCACTCTGCTCTATTCCACTCCACTTCACCCACTAAACCAGTAAACAAAACTAAATCCCATCAATAACTCAATTCACACATCCAACCACCCAATAACCGCCTCACATCAACCACTCCCACTCCTCTGATCCAACAATTCTAATCATACTAACCAACAAACCAGCCACCCATCGATCGCCCTTCAACACACCGAAGGCCCATTCCCCAGAAAATCAAAGATCAAGATCAACAAGCAGAAGCTGGGTTTATTTTAGTAGTGGTCGTTTTGAGCGGGTTAAGGTTAGAAGTCTCTCGCACACCCTATCTTCACTTTGCAAGCTTCGTGGGTGAGTGATGATTCCATGATATTTTTAATTATTTATATACCGTACTCACCGTATTTTATTCGAAATATTCGAAACCTTTTTCCGCCACAATACCATAATACACGTGCCCAACCACAACACAGCCTCTTTTCCCTCACAATCTAATCCTCTGACCCAATACCCAACGCTAGAAATACCAAGGTAGCCACATTGAACGCCGTGATAATCACCCACAGTAGCCCGGCTACAATAGCCGTCGGCCAGTTATTAGCCAGCGACACTGTCCGCTCGATAGTACTGGCACTAGCGCTCGCCATCGCGCTCTCCGTGTCATAATTCAGGATTCCATCTTTGACCCCCAGCGGCGTCTCATGATCATCGACATTCACACGCATGTACCTGTTGCAACTCGTGTACCAGATTAACGGGAAAGTCAAGAAGATGAGCGCGATGGAGAGAACGACGTTACAGCCGTTGAGAGCCGCGGCGAGACCCGATTGCCCTTCGGAGGCGGCGATGATTACGGCCGGGATGATGGATAGGGAACGTGTGAGCAGACGGCGGAGGAAGGGGCGCATGCGCCAGTCCAGGGCGCCTTCACAGATCATTTGCCCGGCCATGGTACATACGATTCCTGCGCTCACTCCTGAGAACAGTAGCGCGAAAGCGAAGATCGTACCGCTTGCCTGACTGATCGTGCTGACGAACAGCTGGTAGATAGCAGGCAAGTCGGCATTGGCGGCATCGCTGGAAAGCGAAGAAGCGGCAATGACGAGGATCGCGCAGTTGACGAAGAGGGTGATGATTAAGAGGGCGATGATGAGTTCAGCGAGTGAGTATTGCATGCAGGATTTGATGGCGGAGAGGGTTGGGCGGTATAGCGTGATGGCGAATTTGGAGTCTGAGGCTCGCGCTTCGTGGATGGTGCCGGCGCGTAGGTCGAAGTCTTTCATGCGGTGTTGGACAAGGCCGGATCCGAGGTAAATACTGTGGGGCATGAGAATGCCGCCAAGGATGGCGCAAGATTGGAAGAGTCTGATGAAAGTCAGAGGGGAAGAAGGAGGAGTAAGTCGGAGGAGGAAGAGGGGGAAGTAGGAGAAGAGGGTAGGCGAGAGGAACAGGCGAGCTGAAGTTGGGGCAGAGAGGTAGAGACGAGCTTACCCATCGGAAACAAAGATATCTTTAGATGGTAGGAAACCTTTAAAGACCTCAGAGGCGGGAGTGGTGACAATAGAGAGCTCGATGCAGAAACTGACGAAAAGGCCAACGATGAATAACGAGACGAAGATCTCAAATGCTCGTAGACGTCGTAGAGTTCCATCTGGTCTGTAAAACGCAAGAATGAAGAGTGTGTCTGCAACTGATAGCAAGCAACCACCAATGAGCGGTATCCGGGGGATAATGATGTTGATGGCAATTGCAGTCCCAATGACCTAGAGAGCTGTTAGTTATTTAGAAAGAAAATGATCTTGAGTGAACCCGCCTGTCCTATATCCGTACAGATGATAGCTGCTTCGGCTATTCCGTATAGCCCAAGATTCAACCAGCGCGGAAGGTACGCTCTATTCATCTGTGCCAGATTCAACCCCGTTACAGATCCCAGCTTCGTAGCCAACGCCTGCTCGCTATTAGAAGTTGCTTCACCGCCAATCCAAGGAACCAACCTGTAGATAGACAGCCATGATAACACCCAGGAGCATAATACATAGTAACTTATACTGGAATTGAGCTCCCGCGTCTATTGCCGTCTGGTAGTTGTCTGGATCCACATATGCCACGCTCAACAAAGTTCCTGGTCCTGTGAATCTGGCGAACTTAATCAAAACCGCCTTTATTGCCCCCCATCGTCCTTGTTGAATCTCATATGTTGTTGGTGTCGAGGTTGAAGCATGTCCGGGTACCTCAGAGAGCTGCTGAACCTCAACCTGTGATATCTTCTTCTCATATTCGCTACCAGGAATTTTCTCCACACTAGAAGTCGCTATCTTCTCCATCGATAGCGAAGCCGACCGTTGTACAACATCCTGTTCGATCTCAACACTAGAAGCAAATGCCATTTTGATATAAGATGTAGCACAAACTCAACAAGCAACGTGCTTAACGATCATTGACAGCAGCAGGAAAAACAATGCCAAGACTGCGGGGTGAGATTGTAACCTGAGAAGATTTATCAGAAAACCACCGTACAGCATCCCGCCACCCAGCCCTGGCCAGCCCCGAAGCTGCGACGAAAAAGCAATGCGGGGGGCGCCTCGGGTGTAACACTTATCCTGCAAATGGCTGAAGTTGTCGCTCCTCGCAGAATATTGGATCAGCCGCAGACTTGTGGCGTACTGTCTCATTGGCATGATGCGAGACGAGACGAAAAGCGGTCAAAACAAACATAAAAAAAAAAAGCCCAACATGTGCCGTGTTCCGCCTCAATATGCAAGTATATTCGAGACCCTCAATTTGCCAGCTTGAGCTTGCCTACTATAGGCATATTCAAGAAGCATTGGAGCCCCTGGAAGAAACCCCCAGACATCTTCGAAGATTATATTATCATCATCTTTGGAGATAAGCTGGGATGTACTGTACCTTCGTATTACCGCACCAGAGAGTTCAGCGAGTTGTCGGAGACTACAGTAGCTGTTGAGCAGGATGTCACTGAGACATCGAGACTTGAGAGTCGTGTTGGTGGAACGTCATTCCCCTGCTGAAGGATCGATCATTGTTTCCCGATCCATCAGATGATCGGAGATGACGCAAAAGTGAAGTCGAAGATGTTTTGACCTCTGGGACCTTGCGATGTTTGTGTTGGCGTGAAGGAAAGGGGTTGAGGTTCACATCGACAGAAACCTGTGGTCACGGGACCAAATCGCCTGTAGCAGATTAGGATGATATGACTCCTCTAGGTTATGTTACTCAATTGATCTGAGTATATCTCATTCAAGAATCTTCCCTCTACTGATTAGGAGAACGAACACACTTGGGAGCTAGGGCAGCATATAATAACTAGTCACGTGTGTGGAGATAGATTTCAATCACAGAGGTGCTGACACCGAATCACTCCAAGGCGCATAGAGTAGTTGAAAAAGACAGAGCACTGTAACCGAATCCAGATATCATTCTGTGTTGAAGCTAGGATGAAATCCAAAATACTAGACGAAGAAACCATGACTAACAGAAGTAGGACCTCGTTCGAGCAAGAAGACCGCTTCAAAGAATCAAAGCTCAGAACCCTAAAATCCCTAAAGCACCCTTGAAGTTCAACTCCTTTCCCAGTCCAAGAATAGTAAATTATTCAGAATCCACCGCTGCTATATGTCCCTTTATTTTGATATCCTTGCCTCTCCTTTCAACTCCCCTCGCTAACGCCTCGCCTCCTTTACTCACTAGGAATGTATAAGTTTTAGATAGCAGAAAGGAGTAAGAGTAACTTACGTTGTCATCATCCTCAGAGGTACTCTCCCAACTGTGATGCTTTCCATGTTTCCCATGCTTGCTATTCTTCTTGTGCCAGGCATCGATCCCGTTTGTAGTATCAATTTCATCGGTAGTAGTCGTATCTCGTCCGATGATGGGACTTCCTCCAGACCCGCCAGATCCACCTGAGCCACCGGGACTTGAAGTAGTTTCGCGGCCGTTGAAATTTGCAATACCACCCCCCTCACCGCCGTTGATCCCGTTGGAACCTCCGATGTTACCGTTCTCGGTTGGTAGTGAGACTGCGAGAGTAAGGGCTGCGAGAATAGTTCCTACGAGGGAGGCTGAGAGCTGCATTTTGGAATAGTGAAGTATTTTGGCTGTTGAGGAGCTAAAGGTTGCTTGTTTCAAAGGAGTGAGGAGTAAATAAGTGTTGGCCGAGTTGATGAGGCCCAGAGTGTAGGACACTTGAATACATATATACTTGGTCTTGACCAGGATATCTTGTTGGTTCTGGTCGGTTCTGGTCTCTAAAAAAAATTGTATCATGTATACAAAGAAGGATTCTGTGCCAGTATCAGGATGTACCTCGTGAAACCCAGAAGAGCAGTCATAGGAATTCTGTGTATTCAAGTACCCTTCTTGGTCGTAATAAGGACTACTGTACTTCTTATACCTCAATATATTGGGAATTGTGAAAGAGATGGCGCTCTATACAGCGATAAATGTTGCTCTTGTGAAGGCTAGTAGTGCCACTCTTTACATCCGTTCGTGACAATTTCATTCCAAAAATAACGTTATTGCGTCGCTCAATCCGCCATTATAACTTGTGAAGTTGCATTTCCGGTATACTTGAAAATTCAAACGCTTTATGCTCGAGACATGTCAAGGGGGTAGCTTCGCCATTGCAACACTTATAGCAAATCAAATTTGGCCTCAAAAAACGCCAATCTACACAATTCTCAAACCAAATACATATTGAACTGAGATTCCCAATATCCCAGTATGTTTAGAACTGGAAAAAAGAATTTGCTCTAAGCGGCATGGTCATACAATACCCCCGCAAAGCCGAAGCTGGATGAGATAGATCATGAGATGGAATTTCCGTAGCACCCACTCAAGCCCAGCGCCTGTATAGAGGAAAGCCGGTAAAACCCACAGTGGCACATCGAATCTGATAACTTAATCCCCGATCCTACCTCCCTGCATATAGGAAAGCCACTGCGTACCGCAGTCATATTTTGAATCTGATAAACCTTTTCTGTTCTCTTGTGCCTCCAATCAGCGAAGCCACTCGGTGCTACCGTAGCACTGCGCTCTAAATTATGCTCAGTAATCTAATTCAGCCTTGAAAAGGAAATTGAAGGTAGGCTATCAGTTCGAAAGTTCGAAACCTGTGGGTTCGAGCGGAGGATGTATGACTGGGGTGGAATGGCAGGACTATTGCAGAGCTTGGCCCCAAACCTACAGATTCTACAAAAGCTGAAATAGAAGTGAAAATTGTAAGGAATAGAAATTTGCGGCAGTGTTAAATCAATGTATCTTTATGTCACTAGACTCTTTGACTCTCGCTCTGCCGAGCTATTCCCTCCTCCAAAATCCCACACACGCATGACCTTACAACGCAATATTTCTACCTTTGAAATCTCAACTCAACATCGCCCCAATCATCCGCGGCCGCATAACCGTACCTCCCTTTCCCAACTTAATAGAAACATTCCAAACTTCCCAGCCCCAACCCCTTCACCGTCGCCAATTCTCCCACTCCATTCTTGCTCTTCACAGCCGTGACTCCACCATTGGTATTACAAGCTAAGTCCTTATAGAAATTGCAACTCTTCACATCGCTCGCAAGTTTCAAGCTTTTGATCGTAGGGGAGAAGGAGGCGGGGATGTTGTAGCAGGTGGAAGGTTTGCCCTTGCTGGTTGTTAATCGGAGCTTCAAAAGTGGTGGGGACCAGAAGAGAGGAGTGGAGAGACGTACAAGAGCATTGTAGTATTTGCTTCCACCAAAGTTTGCAAACGTGTAGAAGGAGACTAGGATTCTTTGAAGAAGTTAGTAGTTGTGATTAGAGGTGAGTATTGGGGGGGAATACGGATCTGTTGCCGTCGCCAGGTCGATAGAATCTGTGAGAGCAATCGTGTCGGCTGGAGCTGGTGTGGGGATTGCAGCTCCATGACTGAGCGGAGTGAAGGTAGAGAGAATGAGGAGTGCGAGGCGGGTTGTTGAGAAGTGCATTTTGAAAGGTTTAGAACTTATGGTTGTGATGGAAGCAGTGAAGACGTCCTAGCAACTGGGTCTGAGATTGACTGAAGTTGGAGTTGGATTGTTATATTCAAAGGATAAATAGAGTAACTGAGTGATATCTCCGTCCGTACTCCCGTCTTCTCCTGCCAGGGAATCCCGAGAATGAAAGGAGGGCACATTCGATCACCGAAGTGTAACCTTTAAAACTTATGTGACTGAAACGGAGAGGACATGTACCATTCATGTTCTTGGCAGTTTTTAGATCAGGAGGAAATTACCTGTGAGTTGTGATGAAGGAGGTTGATTTTCTTGTGTTTTTAGAATGTGCGCAAAGTTCCTCGCGAAGCACAAGATCCATAGAGGCATACCGAAAACAGAGTTATACGGTGGCACTAGCCAGGAGGACCACGGAGTACAGTGATTTGTTTGTATTATGAAAAAGTATTGACATGAAAATATGCATGTTCAGCCTGCTGTATAACGCCGTCGCTGGGTATCCAAAGTGCACATCTCTACCAGTTCATTCGTTACGGCTCTTGGAGCAAAGAAAGATTATTGGTTGCTTCTCCTTGAACCAAGTCGGAATCCATGAGAAGGTCGTTCCCCTCTCTTCCACGTTCCTCAGAGTCAAGATCCCTACGTTCCCAGGCATAGTGCAGGTCCGTTCCGTTGCACAGCCAGGTCGGGTCATCTCCGACGCAAAAGGCACCCTTGGTGATATGCGTTAGAACTCCTCCATTGCCTTGCCCTCACAACTCATGTCTAAACGCTCCCGTATCCAACTCGGCTGGTGGCATCTGTTTCGGCTCATTCGCGGCCCCCGCCTCCTCCCTCTTACTCGGATTAAAGAATCCTCCAAACCTTGCTCTCCCCATAGCCACATATACCGAATCAATGCCCGGTAACGAGGCCTGTTGAAAACCAGGCAATGCCTGAGGTACATCCGCGTACTTAATTGCTCTTCGCCGCCTAAAAAAAATACCGATTCCAACTGCAACCAGAATGGCCACCACTGCTGCTACGACGATTCCAACGATAGCTCCGGTACTAATAGATGGCCTTTTGTTGGCGGATACAGGGTTCGTGGTGTTTGTTTCCAACGCAGAAGAGCCAGTGTGCGTTGGAGAAGAGGAGGACAATGTGCCTATAGGTGAGGCTACAATCGACGACACTCCTTTCGCAAGCGGGAGAGAAAGCGCGCCTGTATTCAGGATAGAGTAATTTGCTGACCGCGAAGAAATATGGAAGGAATTCGTGCCCTGCGGGCATCTCGCCGGTCCACCTTGACTATACCAGAGCATTTGGCACTGAGAGCACCAAGACCATCCGTCTTGCGAGCTATTGAAACTAGCCCGAGGAAGAGTATAATCCCCGCTTCCAGTATGTTCATGGACCCCCCCTGAGGGGCAGGTTCCTTGGGTTGAAGAGCCGGCGAAGGCCATGGCGTAGCATTTCGTGCACCACTTCCAGTTGTCCTGGCCGGAGGTGTTGGGGTCGTTGTAGGTGACTGTGTATTCGCCGCTGCCGTCAACGACGTGAGCACCTCCTCCGGCGCAGCTGGATAACCCGTCGTAGGCCATCATTTGGCATTTGTTGCACCAGCGCCATTGGTCTTGATTGCCTAGTGGTCCATAACCGTCTACTGTTAAGGTGTAACTGCCGATTCCTGTTTGGTCATGGTTCCCTCCGGCCATACACTTCCCAGGCGTTATTCCGTCATGATAGACTAGGCCTTGACACTTGCTACCTAAGAGAAGACTTTACTCAGCATGATCTTCTAAGTGGCAAAGGAGCACCAAAATTATTTCGAGGCAAGAATCTGAGTGGTTACATAAGAGCAAAAAGAAACGGCCGAGGAACTAGACTCACAATATCTCCAACCCTCCTGACCCTCTATCGTATTATTGTCAAGCGCGAGATAATAGTTTCCACTCCCGCTGGTATCGTGTGTATTCCCCGTCGGACAAGGTCCCTCGCCATAGCCAGTGTAGGATAAAGTCTGACAGTTCTTACACCATTTCCAATCGCCCTGACTAGTGGCGGTTGTTTCGGTCAAGTAGAATTGAAGTGAGTAATCCCCACTCTGAGTATGGTTGTGAATTCCCCCAGCAGGACAAAGAGCAAAGCCACTATAGGCCAACCCCGAGCATTTCGAGCACCATCGCCAATTAGGTTGCGCAACCCCGGTCGAAGACATTTTGAGAAAGTCCAGCTCTCGATTGAGGCCCTTCTTCAGGTCGAGCCCTTGCCAGAATACAGTCTACGGGCGATGTCCAAGACGATCTAGCGTAACAGAGTCTGTATTTTGGTTCCAGAAGAGAAGAAGAGGAACCGTCGGGGGATGAGGTCGCGGAAAGGTTCAAATCCAATACTGGTAGAGAAGCGGCAGTCTTTTGAGCATGGTGAAGGGGCTTAGGGCTGATAGGCTGGTAAATTGACGGCCCAGTTCGAGGGTACAGCGCTGAAGAAACCTCTCTCAGGTATACCCAAGCTCCAATGGTATCCGTAGATCATCCTCAGAAGTTGGCGGCCAGTCCTAAAAACAGATTGGTGCAAGTTATACAACGGCTTTCGTTGGTTCGTGGAAGTCCCCGAGAGACATCCGATGAAACTTCACCAGCCGTGCAAAATATTGACTGATGCCAAGCATCGGTCCAAGTGATGGAGAACACGCCCAGAGTTTGGGGTGGAAATCCGGTCAGCAGCCACCCATTTCATCTCGATCATCATCTGGAGAAGCCACTCTAAGCCCCATCGGACCAGATTGAATGCAGATATCTTTGATTGTTCTGCACGAGTTAGAGGAGAGAGGGATGAGGGATCGAACTAGACTGCCGTACACTGGAATGAATTTGGATGATTGAAAAGCGAAGATTAAATTCCCGGGATTAGAATCTTGTCTAGAGGGCTTGCATCTATTTTTTGACACGGTACAGATAGAATATTTTCCATGTCTCGTACTCAATAGAACATTGGACGAATCTTGCCACTTGCTCGATCAAGTAATCTCATGGGGAGAAGCTCGCTGTACACATGCTTCAACCATTCGGCTGCAACCTGTCGTGTCACAGCAGGATCGATGATCTCTTCAGCACCAAAAGCATTTGCGGTCCGTACCGGATTCATCAATCGAGTATACTCTTCCTCTAACTCTTTGTACCGAGCTTCTCGCTGTCCACTTGCTTCAGCAGCCCTCAGTTCAGCAGCGTGGCCGACCTCTATCCCACCATCTAGAGGAAGACTTCCCCATTCGCCGCTTGGCCAGCAAACTCTGATCCGGGGATCTCGACAGTCTAACATTACCCCACCGGCTACACCATAAACTCGTCGGGTTACGACACTGAAGACTGGCATTGTCGTCGAAAAATAAGTCGTCGCGAGTGCAACTCCATGCCTCATAGTCGCTGTTCTTTCCGCAATCGTTCCAATGGCATAGCCGGGGACATCCACAAACTGAAGAATGGGGATGTTGAATACATCGCAAAACTTCAGATGCCGAGTGATCTTCTGACTACCAGCAGCATCCAAGGCTCCAGCATTGACTTCACAGTTCAGAGAGATGATTCCAACGGGTCTTCCGGCTAGCCGGGCTAAGCCAACAATCGCTGTTGTGCCCCAGAGAGCCCCAATTTCGAACCAACTACTAATATCAACCACAGTAGTAATGATCCTTCTCGGGTCATACATTCGAGCCTTTCGTCTGGGTATGATACTTCGAAGCTCCTCGCAACTTCTGTCTGCCGGATCATCGGAGGGGGAGATGGGAGGCAAAGAACTCCCGACATTGGGAAGATATCCTAGGATGGTGCGCAGTTGCTCGAAGCACTCCTGCTCGTTCGCCGCCAGGTTGTCTATCGTACCATTTGTGCAATGCATACTTGGGCCCCCTAGATCTGTAAAACTAAGACCTTCTTCAAATGTAGCACCTAAGAGGTTTTAGCATAGTCTCGACCAGTCTCAACACAACTCACCAGCCACAACTTTTGGCCCTGCATTGAATAGCGCCCCGATATCAGCAGCCATAACAGAGAAGTGACAAGCAACAACTCGGGCAGCCCCAAGGCCGATTGCTGGACCTAATACAGCTCCTAGATTGGGAATGCCAAGGTTTAACTGCTCCACGACCTGATGGAAGGACGGCATAGGCGGAATATAGGAGTATCCCTCCGTCTTGATTGTAGTGACTGAGCCTCCACCAGAAGATCCATCGACTAGCTTCACAATCGGTAGTTTCAGAGCTATTGCCAACTTCTCCATGTATATCGTCTTCTCCATCAGCGCCCCATCTGCATGTCCAGCTCTGATTGAGAAGTCGTCCGCTGTGAACACCACTTTGCGGCCACGGAGAGTCCCAAATCCTTGAACATTATTGCTCGGTACATATGATATTGGCACTTCTCTTGTCGAACCCTCAATCTTCTTCCATTTCACTGTGCCAGACACGGATCCAACCTCTTTGAAGCTCCCTGGGTCCAGCAACTGGAGAACCCTTTCTCGAACCCATAGCTTCCCCGCTTGCTTCTGGCGTACATATCCTTTGTTCTTCGTATCCGGAGTACTTGCTATCGTCTTGAGAGATTCGAGTTGTCCCAAAATATCAGAGTAGTCTGCTGGAAGCTCGTCTTTGACTTTCGACGCGCGGCGTTTCTTGTGGGTGGCTACATGGCCAGCCACCTGGGATAGCCTCTCTGATGGGTTTCCTTTCGGGGGCTTCCTGTCGGCCATTGCGTGTAAAAAAGTGATACAGGTGATTACATAAATAGTGAATATGATTTGTCGCAGATTGAACTGTTCAATCCATCGGAAGAGTTGTCAACCACATAACCTGGGAATCACCGATTGTGCGGGTCAATTGTGCTGCTACCGTCGATGCAGGTTAGTGCATTCGAATATACTGTGTAGAGAAGCTGGAGAATGGACGAAAGATGATCTAACGACGAAAGGCTGAAGTTGTGCATCTTGAAATATGATGAATCAATCTATTGGAGCGAGGTCAAGATAGCCTCGGCTCGGCTACCCCACATTTTGGTGGGGGAAGCTCCCGTCTCTAACAGCTTCAACCTCGCCTCTATGTAACCGCTTGAGAGCAGATAGTTATTGTTTCCGATTTTAGAATTTCTCATGAAGGCAAGCTCTTTTTTTTTTATCTGTTCCTAAATTCTAAATGTCACAATCTTCGGCATCTGATAGACCTATAAAACGGCTATTAATAGCAAATCGGTAAGTCTCGATTCTGAGAGCTGATGGATTTCAAGGAATTTATTGATGAATTCTCAGGGGAGAGATTGCTACAAGAATCATATCAACAGCTCGGGAATTAGACATTGAGACATTCTCAATATACACGATCAACGATACTTCACACACGTTTGGTTCTAGCCATTCCATCCAGCTCAATTCTCCAGCTTCATATCTAGATATACCGCAACTGATAGAAATCGTCAAAAAGCACAAAATAGATACCGTCCACCCCGGCTATGGCTTCCTCTCAGAGTCTCCTGACTTTTCTAGACGGATGTGGGATGAGTCTCAAGCATTAGTCATTGGGCCTGGGCACGAGATCCTCTCAAGAACTGGAGATAAATTGCAAGCAAGATTACTTGCGGAAGAATGCAATGTCCCTGTTCTTCCTGCTCTTAGAACACCAACAAGTGATGTCGGAGAGCTCATGAAGTTCGCTTCTGAAGTTGGATACCCGATTATCATCAAAGCGCTTGATGGGGGAGGAGGGCGAGGTATCAGAATTGTGAGGAAAGAAGAAGACTTAACTTCTCTGGCAAAACGAGCTTTGCAAGAAAGCCCTGGTGGGAAAGTCTTTGCTGAGAAAGCTGCTATTGATGGATATCGGCATGTCGAAGTCCAGGTTGTTGGCGATGGGAAGGGAAATGTGAGGCATCTTTGGGAGAGAGAATGCAGTATTCAAAGGAGGTTTCAGAAGATGGTGGAGTTCGCGCCTAGTTCAATTCTCAATCGGAAATTGATCGGTGAGGTTATCAATGCTGCGCTGAGAATGGCAAAGAGAGCAAGTTCACTCGATCCGTCTTCCATGCAGCGCTGACGAAAGAAGGTCAATTACTTGTCTCTTGGGACTTTCGAGTTCCTCGTCAGACCATCTCCAGCCGAGTTCTACTTCTTAGAAGTAAATCCTCGGCTCCAAGTTGAGCACACAATTACCGAATGCATTTCAATGGGCATCGACCTCGTCAAATTGCAACTCCAACTCGCCCAAGGAGAGTCGTTAGATTCACTCTCAATATCCTTATTATCTCAGAATCCTGGGAACCCACCACCACTGCACTCAATTCAACTTCGAGTGACAGCCGAAGACGTATCCAACGACTGGACTTTGAGTGTTGGAAAAATTAGTTCATTCCGTTTCCCGTCTGGGAACGGCGTGAGAGTTGATAGCCACCTTCTCCCCTCACAGCCTGCAATCATCGGAACCGACTTCGACTCCCTGATCGCTAAAATCATCATTACTGCCCCAACATGGGAAGACGTTGTTCGAAAAGCTAAACGGGCTCTAGCAGATACCCATATCGAGGGTGTTAAGACAAGCCTAGATGTTCTCCGAGGAATCGTAGCGAGCAAATCGTTTTCCGAGCAGACATGCGATACACGATGGCTTGAAGAGAACATCTCACCAATCTTGGAGTCCGGCACACAGATATCTGCTCACGCTTCCAAAGTCCAAGCAGCATTCTCCCCAATCCCATCCAGCCGCGCTCCCGTGGCAGCAGCTTCCAACGTCCTCTTCAGAAAAGGAGACGCCTGGTCGGTCTCACTCACACCAGAGGGCAAACCCGACGCAATACCAGCTCCGTCTCACCTCCAACTGACCCGCGTCCTGCGCAACGAATTCCCCAGCTCGCTCACAGCTTCGATTCTGTACACCACGCCGTCCTCCAAGGAACCCGCACCCTATGAATTGACCCTCTCATCTACGACTGCGTCATTCGGCTCTCTTTCTAGCGCAGCCACGCACCGAAGAGGCGATCCGGGGAATCAGAACCACATCAGCACCCCTTTCCCAGGACAACTGATAGAACTACTAGTTGAAGAAGGCGACGAGATCAAGGAGGGAGAAACAGTTGCCGTGGTACGACAAATGAAGATGGAGCTTGAGATCCGGGCGAGCAAAGGCGGGCGCGTGAGCTGGGTATATGAGGGTTCAGAGGGTGATGAAATCGGAGAAGGGATTCTGATAGCCGAGCTTGAAAGCAGCGTCTCAAAGCTATAAGTTGAACCTAAACACAAGCATGGAATAAACCATATTCAAACCACATATAAACATTCCCTGAATCGAATCAGGACTGAAGGATACCAACCCCATTCTTTCTTCCCAGCGTCTTCTCCTAAGAGACAGATTACAACAGGCCCCCATTCCCAAAAACTCACTTATTTATTTACTTATTTAAAAAATCAAGAAGTGACAATCATCATGCCTACTCAACATCCAAACCCACTCCTACAATAAATACCAGCCCCTCCCCTCCCCTCCTTTCCCCTCCCTCACCACCAGTTCAGCAAACACAACCCATAAGCAAGAGGTGAATAATCCAGCTCACAAGCTATTATATAACATAACATAACATAACATCACCCGTACCAAACAACCCAAAAAAAAACCAAACACACAACCCAATAAAAACATAAACCCCACACAAAAACCCTCCCAACTTTACAAAATTTCCAAAAACTGGGTTAAACGCTCCATCGCTTGGGAAATACTAGTTTATAATTTATAAACAGTACAGTACAGTACAGCTACCACCTCTAAGACTCTAACACGGCATTCCATCTCAGCAAAGAGAAATTATTAAATTACCAAGGCTTACGCGAACAGTGACTACTCGTCCTATGCGCTGCCTAGCAGAGGTCTTCATTCCTGGGGTGCGGAATATGGGTTATTTATTGGTTGGTTGGTTGATTGGATGATGGATAGATGGATATAAGATTACGAATACACTTTCTCGCCCAAGTGTCGAGACGGGATGGAAAGTGTTAGATTGGAGAGTTTTGTGTGGGGGTTGGTGGGTTGGTTTATTATTATTATTGGGAGATAAGAAGGGCTGTGCTGTGCTAGGCTAGGTGGGGGGAGTTGTGAAGGAACATGTGATGGGAGTTAGATGCGCTGGTTTCGGAACGGAGGTTTGTGTTTACGGTATGGAAGCTTTTTGATTTCTATTCCTGATCTGGAATTTTGCTGTTTGAGGGTGCGCGGCTTAGGAATCGACGGTAATTTGTTAGAGATACTTTTTCGATAGCTGGCGGCTCGCTCGCTTAACAAAGGGGGTTGGAGCTGCGTCTCTGTTCTTCTCCCCTGGCTGGTTTCTTGACAGCAAAAGGCAAGTATGTCTTATAGAATGTACCTGAAGCCCTTATTGTCGATCTCGGTCACATCATGCATACCCAGCTCAATCGCCTGCTTCTCATCGACCGACCCCTCGCCTTGCTCTCGATCTCTCTTGCGATTAAACATCCACATGTGGATATAGAGCAGGATAGCCATTAGGAGCTTGATGCTGTAAGCAATTAACATTGCGCGGTAGGCTGTTGGATAGTGTGCTAGTATCAAGTCAGCCAACTTGCATCTCAATATATTTAGCGTCAAGTGTGAGCAGAGTTTGAAAGGAGGAACGGACGAGCTTCGTTGTTAATGAATGTCTGTGGGCCAGCGGCATTGCCTGCGCAGAAGCCGATGAAGACGATGGCTGCTGTAAGTTGCTTTTTGGTGTATCCAGCGACATTCGACGAGACCATAGTGAGACTCATAGAAAAGCCCAGGTTTTGGAAGTAGCACAGCCAGAGGGCGATAAGTCTCCCCCACTACGCCCTAATCAGCATACAATTTCTCCTCGAGCAAAAATCGGTATGAATTTGAGTAGAGGGAGGAGAGGGACTGAAGCGAACCTTGTTTGAGTTCGGCAATCCGACCAGGAGACCGGAGCCGAGAATACAAATACTGTTAGACACAATCATGACCAGACATCGGGTCCCGGGCCATTTCGTAGCAACATAACCACCGATCAGCATTCC
The DNA here is from genome assembly GCA_037952635.1 of Bryoglossum gracile. Lineage (NCBI taxonomy): Eukaryota > Fungi > Ascomycota > Leotiomycetes > Helotiales > Bryoglossaceae > Bryoglossum > Bryoglossum gracile. The sequence goes on along the minus strand of JAPZPB010000123.1, from coordinate 33,731 downwards.
AAAGAACTGGACTGCTCCTCCAGGGATTAACATGTATTGAGTTCCAAGGGTATCGAATCCGAAACTGGCAATGTTGATACTGGCAAAACCTCCCCCTTGTCAACTCAAGTCCTGTCTCAAAGATAGAGAGAGCTTACTCGTCACAGCAGCCGTAGGAATCTGACTACTAACAGCCATAAAGAACAAAATCCAAGTCTTCGGATCCCTCACCACCTGCCCCACCTGATACCACCTAAAGCGCGTGTTCTTGATCCCCTGCTTATTCGCCGCCACTCGCTCAACCTGCACTCCCTTCTCCCCGCTGCTCAGAAACCGAGCTGTGCTCGGGCTGTTCGGTAAAAGAAGTAGACTTACCACGCCCCACGCTATCGTCACCGCGCCAAAAATGAGGTAGATGTATTTCCATTTCGACAGGCCGCCGTGGATATGGCCGATAGCGTAGCCGATGAGACCGGAGAACATGGTGGCTAGGCCGATCATGCTGTAGTAGGCTTCGAGGCGGAGGGGCTGTTCCTTGGTCGTGTACCACATGGACATGATAAGTACGAAGCCTGGGTTGATTGCGCTTTCGAAAGCGCCGAGGAGGAAGCGGTTCGTTGCCATTCCGGCAAAGGTTGTGCATACCGGTGTGGTTATGAGGATGATACCCCAGCAGATGATGGTGAGTGAGATCAGGGTCCCGGTTGGAAGCCGTTGGAGGAGGTAGCCGAAGGGGAATTGGAAGACGAGATAGCCGATGTAGAAAATGGAGCCTGCGTAGGATCGGTCCTGTTAGAGCGCAGGCTGAAGAGGGCCATGAGGAGGAGAGGAGGGACTCGCCTAGCCACGAGTAGTCTTGCCCAACAAGCTTGGTGTCTTTCTTCAAGCCATACACGCTTGCGAGGTTGATGGAGTTTTTGTCTAGATATTGCAGGAAATAAGTGACGAATAAGATAGGTAGGATATGAAGGTCGACTCTCCGCAGTACTCTCTTGGATTCATCCTGGTCGAGTTCCACGTCTCTAGTGGCTTTGTAGACTTCGTAGTTTTCATCCAGACTGTCAGGAAAGGTCGACTGGGAGACCGAGATCTCTAGAGTATTGCTTATCCCCCCCTTCTCGTCAAAATTAGGCGAAGACATCGGTGCGATGAGCAGTCCTTAGCAGCCAAGTTGTGACGAGAACGGATTTGAGACTATCGGTAGATAGAGGATGAAGAAAACGGGCATTGAGGACAACATAGGCTGGATATGAAATACTCAGCTCCTCCCCCACTGCGACTTGGCAAGTTAGTACAGCTGAAACTCTGATATTCGAGCTAATCAGATTCCCAGTATCTGATGCCACTGACCTATATCATCTTATGCAACGTTGAGGTAGTACTCAGGTTGTATCTACGCGTGCATTCAATTGGAAGAGACGGAGCCTCAGCTACAGATTGAACTGCGAGTGAAGCTTACTGTGAGCCGATGGAATGCTCTAGGTTCTCTGGATAAATAGGAGGTGTTGACTGATTCGTAGAGGCTTGAAGCGGGGTTGCATTGTGCAAGGGGGTGGGGGGAACACAAGAGCGGGGGACCCCAGATGTAAGATTCTAACAACCAGTAAATACCGATACCAGAGGATACCCATTGATCCTTAAAGGCTTCGGTATAGCTTTTAGCCCCGGACAGCAACCTTTGGTATGAATACCTAGTGGTGAGACCGGCTTCCTGGTGCTTGTAATAGCTCGGAACCCGAGGCTGTCAATTTTCTGACTCTCCCCTCGATACTTGGACATAGAAAGTGGCTAGTCGTAAATAATGTGCGTAGTCATCAGAGTCGGATCACTGATGATCAGATCTTCTTGCGTAGCTTGATGTCTTCTTCTCAGAATCTAGCCTGCGTATCTGTCACCCCTACATAATCATAAACCTTCCTCCCTTCAAACCAAGTCTGACAAACCCTCGCTTCTAACAACCTATCTTTTTCCCAACGCATATCCATAACAACAAAGTCAGCCTTAAAACCATTCTTCAGTTTGCCCGTAAAGTCATCAGCAAAACAAGAATGAGCTGCTCCCTCAGTAGCAGCCGAGACCGCCCCCGCAAGATCCAGCGCCGCCCTCTCATTCACAGTCTCTACGCTCTCTGGATTTCTAGCTGACCTCCTCGTCGTTGAAATATACAGATTATTCTGTGGACTAAATGGAGCTGTCGGAGAATCCGACCCAAAAGCCAAGACGGCTCCTCCGTCAAGATACTCCTTATATGGAAACGCCCTTCCACACCGATGATCACCTAAGAGTTTCGGCCAAGCTGTGAAGATAGCAGGATCAGCGTGCACGGGTTGGATAGAGGCTGTAATGCCGAGCTTTCCAAGTCGGGCTGCGTCCTTGGCTGAGGCGAGCTCCAGATGCTCAATTCGGTGGCGGCGACCGGGTTGACAGTTTGCGAGGGCGTTGACGGCGAGAGAGATAGTTTGGTCACCGATTGCGTGGATTGCTATTTGTAGACCGGCTTCGTCAGCGAGTTGGATAACTGGAACTAGCATCTCGGCGGTCCAGAGAGGATCACAAGAGATGCCATTGGAATATGGCTCGGAGAGTCCCGCTGTACAAGCATCGACGACTCCATCTCCGATAATCTTGATACCCGCAATATAGCAGTTAGGTGAGGATTTAGAGTTAAATTTCTTGTTAAGCTCAATCGCTCTTTCGACCTGAGGGAGAGTGACCTCGACATCTGGGGAGGGTGTGACCAACCAATGCGCCGCAAGACGAATTGGTAAATGTTCTCTCGAGTGCAGTTGGAGAATTGCCTCCCAAGAATGCTCATCCATTGCCATATCGATCATGCCTGTATACCCAACAGCAGTATAAGCCGTAATAGCTTGCTTGATAGCATGTATCCTATCCTCCATCGAAAGGGTCCTGGCGATGTGAGGCCAAACCAAAGTAATCGCAGCAGCTTCACTCAATAGCCCAGACGGTTTTCCATCTTCATCTCGATGAATCGTCCCACCCGGAGGGTCAGCCATATCCTCTACGCCAAGTTCCTTCAGGGCAGCTGTGTTGCACCAAGCGGAATGCAGGTCCTTGGAATCAATAAATATAGGCCGTGGATCTAGATCGTCTAGCATGCTGGCCAAAGCTACCCCATCAGTCATCGGTTGCATCCAACCACAGCACAAGAGTCGCGGTATATCAGGATGTGAGATGGCGTATTCCTTGATAGTTTTGCGGATATCGTCAAGATTCTTGCACTCTTCTATGCTGAGCTTTGATAGCGACTGGCCAAGAAGCAGGAGGTGCATGTGTCCGTCAATGAATCCTGGCAGGATAATGCGCTTTTCCATATCGACCCTGGATATGTGAGGCTCTGCTGAAGCTATGACTTGGGCTTCATCTGAGCTGCCAACATAGAGGATGAGATCGTCTTTGAGGATCATGGTCTCTGCGAAGATACCATCTCCACCAATGAAGAACTTGCCGTTCTCGAATATGGTAGCCATTTCCCGAAGCCCTCAGGGTGTATCATGAAAAATGATACTGCGTAAAGTAATTGCGATCTTGTGGGAAGTGAACGTGTAGGATTACATGATGAGAAGAGTAGGATACTAGGACGAGATGGAGGGGACGGGAGGTGAAGACCATGAGACCCCGCATTGCTACTCAGCCCACGCGGGTGTGTTGCTAGCGTCTGTTGGCAATCTACTCGTAAGCACACTTGAAGCTGCACTTAAGCCGAGAAAAAAGATCGAATAGAAAGACATTTGAACATTCGATGAAACAAGGAGAAACTGACTAGACGAAAAAGGAGCGTTTACTGCAGTAGAAAAGGGGGGAGGTGACTTGGTAAGCGAGCTGCGCTGCACTCAACTTTCAGATACGGGCCGAGCCACTTCGTCCTCGGAAGTTCGACGCACCTCGTATACAAGTTTCGTTTCAAATCACACTAACAAGACAGGAGGAGAAAAGGGGCTCGATTGCTCAATGCGGGAAAAGAAGTAATCACAGGGGAGAGTCGGGCTGTCCCTTACAGTCGACGTTGAAACGTGTCACTAATACAAAATCCGGGTGTTCTAGATGAAGTAGTATCGTCTGTCCCGAGATATGTGATCTTTGGTGTTCAAATTAGGTTGTAAAAAGGTTGCGGCTGTGTGGAAGGCTGAGGGTTGGGCGACGAGTTGAGGGGAGGTTAGGGTTTGTCAGGAAGGTTTGGCACTTGGTTTGGCGTTTCGCAAGTGGCGAATTGCTGGGACGAGGGCCGGAGTTGGTTATCTGGGTTTGGAGAACACTGGGAGATGACGACAGGCTTATTCTGATGCCACAGAAATGGGGAAGTAGCTGTAAGTTTTACATGTTGGTATGAGGTGTTCTTAGAGTCTAAGTGGAGTGTGGTTTTGAGTCATGATTTATAGTGACGAAAATTTGAGTAGGAATTGAAGTAATGGGGGAGCGGAACTAGGTTTTTGAAGCGGGGTGAAGAAATATAAGACTTGTTGAGTTTGTCAAGTCTCTTCGAGACCTCGAACTGGACTCTCCGTATTGAAGCGTTATGTGATTGTGGGACTAGAAACATGAGATTTTCATTTTAGGAATGGGAGAGAGAGCTTTGAGTAGCGGTTCTGACGGAGCCTCAAGTAGTGCGTGAGTGAAATGTGATGATATCTTATTACTCTAGTAAAGCCTGGACCGCTCATATCCTCTTGCTGAAATCTGAAAAGGGGGATGTGTCAAGTACCAGGGACTCGGGACCGAGGAACGGGAAGAGGTTTGATGCTCAGGAGATGACGGCTCCAGATTTTCGTGTGTTATGAAAATTAAATTGCGAGTGGTAGGTAAATGGGAGAGGAGAACGGACACCAGACTTAGGGACCAGAACTCGACAGGAGAGTCGACCCCATCGTCCAGCATTTGAACTCGAGGAAACGATGCAATGATACAAAGCCCCCAAGCCAACCCTCACCCGCTTCTCACCCTTATACAGCTATCTCACCGCGCCTAGCGCGGCAATCTCCAAGCCCCCAACGCGTCGCCGTACGGCTTCTTCGGACAAAACACCCCCCTTCCCCTGCAAGCGGCCGGATAGAGAAGCTGAGCATCCAGTATGGATATCTCGAAAGCAGATACGGAGCAGAGGACGCACAAACTCGGGACATACGGGTTGCTGCAGGAGTGGAGATTTGATTGCGAATATATATAGTACTGCCACGCGATTTGCGAGGAGAATTTGGAGACTCGGTGCCGAGGGGGGTTTGGGAGAGCGAGGATTGGTAGCTGGAGAGTCGGGACTCGGGAGAAAAGGAGTGGCGACTGTGAGGAGGGTACGGTACTGTATGGAGGGATGTGAGATATTGTGCTCGAGTGCTGTATCTGCTGTATCTGCTGTATCTGCTGTATCTGCTGTGACTTTTATGCTGGTACTGTAGTGATGGTCTGTTGTGTTGGTTATTGCTGCTGTATGCTGCAGGAATCTGAAACGAGTACCACTTGGTATCGAATATCAATGGCTGGGTTGCATTTTGATCGAGTGGTTAGGGGTTACGAGATTGGGTGAGCTGTGCGATGCCGGGTTGGGGAAAAGGGGTAAGAGGATGGCATTGGCGAGCTGGACTTGGTACTTGATTCATTAACGAGTAACGAGGTAAAGGCTGAGGCTGTACCGGTTGGTACTGTGCAGTACAGTCAGTAGTGAGGGGAGGGATAGATATCGTTGTACAGTACTGTATTTGCGCTTGCGTAACGATGCTAACGTGGTGCAGAGAACGGAAATATCATTTCTGCAAGTAGCAAGGAACTGGGGAGGGAGCTGATGAAGGGGGAGGGGATGAGGGCGAAGCGAGTAATCATTGCTAGACGGTGCATTGATGAGAGCAGAGAAGTGATACAAATACGACATGACTGTATGCTTTTGTGTTAATAATATGTCCAGTTCATGCGGTTACACGCATCTCGACGGCCTGTTCGAGGTCCACGAGGACTCAGGACGGGGTACTCTCCTCCTCATGGCTGGACTCGTTAAAGGTCTTCAACCATTGATCATCAACCGCCAACGGCTCTGGCTGCCGCTCCAGTTCTGAGTCTGTGACTTTGACTCTGTTGGTGAAGGACTGGTAGGCTGCCGATTGGTTGGATTGTCTCGAGTTTTCCACACGAGTAAGTATCAGTGGGATCCAAGACACAATGACGGAGGCCCGAGAGCCTACGAAGGATGAAAAGGGGGTCGAGGGGGTCACATTTTGAGAAGCGCCCCGAGGCACAGTGCAACTTGGAGTTGACTCGTGGCTTTCACGCCTGTCACGCCTCTCACGCCTCTCACGCCTCTTGGCTATCCTGGAGGGGAGGTCAAGTCAAGTGGCTTGAGACCTGGGCAGTGAGAGGCTACTCCACCGTCTGCAGAAGGCTTGTGATGCCATTTCGATGCACACCTTCAGGGGATTATTGTGAAGGCATTCAACGAGGGCAAAGATAAGTCTCTGTAATTACGGTTTGTAATGTATGGACTATACTGTACTATTGTACTATCGTACTGTACTATTTTACTATTTTGCTTGCAAGTTTTAACAACTATATCGTATTAAACAGTTACTGGTATCTCTTTGAAACACTATCACATCCTACTTTGTAAGACTTACATCCACATCCCACACTCTGCGTCAAATTGGCGTCCTTGGAGCGGATAGAGGACCGGTCGGGATCATTGAGGCTGACCGTTTAAATCAGGGGCTACTGTACAACCTGGACGGCTGGGGGTCGGTAATAAATATGGAGGGCAGGCCGTGACTGTGGCTATGGCGATGGCCGAGTTCAGAGTCAAAGCCTTTTTATGAACAGGATGAACCTGTCAGATCGTGAGCTGGCAGCCTCACATCTTCCAAAAGCTTGAAGACTAGGTGTGCGTCACTGCTCCCCATACACTCCAGAATATTGGACCAATCCTGAATAACCACAATGCTTGAGTTTTGATCTTGCGTTGACTATTTAATTATTTTGAGTACCTGAGTTTACTTGGATATTCAACAATAGGTTCATAAGTAGAAACAGGTGGATACTCGGGTTGGAACCGAATTTTCTGTTTCCGGAGAGCAATGGCGCATCCATACTCTTACAATACCTCATTTCCTCCAAGGTCAATGCTTGGGCAACTGTGGGTAATAGTAGTATTCATTATTACTAAATTACGGTATTACCAGATACAGTACTGCACAGAAATATGCCAGCTAGCACGGACGGGAGACTAGGTGATGAATATGTAAGAAGGTGTATAGTATAGTACTGTGCTGTGCAAGTGTGTGTTTTTACAAAGCATTTACCTGGATACCGAGGGAAATGTTACCAGCTATAGAGAATCCAGTTATTTTTCCGTGGGTAAAGGAAGTTATAAGATACAAGATAGAAGGTAGAAGATAGGAGATATTTTGTTAGAGGATAGATACTATTCGAGATAGATATTAATTAAACGCACTCTCTTGTCTTCGGCTGATATACATCTATCTGTACTCCCTCCTTATGACCCTTTCAACGTGCAGCACACGTTGGAAGACGGCCCGTTGAAAGCGAACCGCCCCCGAGACAAAGCAGGCAAGGTATGGTAACACAGGGCAAAGGACAAGTCTTGGTTCAAGACCAAAGAACCTCTCAGTTAGGTGAAAAAATGAACCTGACCTATGCGTTTTGCTATTTTACTATAGTATTATGCTTGCCAACTGCACTGAACCAACTTGATTACATAGATACAGATACAGATATATAATTGTAGAGCCAGGTGGAATTATTAATAGAGCCGATATCAAAGCCGTGCTGAAGATATACGGAGCTGCAGCCACGGTGACACTTGTCAGGATCAAATACATCATTTCACCTTCAAAATTTGAAATTTGAAATTCAAATGGACCTCAATAGTCTCCTTGTGTGAATAAATAAATACACATTGTAGGACTCGCACGAATCTGGATTATTGTCCTGCCCACTGCCCACTTGATCGGTTTTTTTTATCGATGCTCCAGCTCCCGAGCAGCACCACCACGACCGTTTCCGTTCCGCGCTAAGATATTCCCTGGAGGCCAATTTGCGAGAACTTCTCAATAATCAACCAACTCTCTTTGCATCCACCCACCCATCCTCATCCTCATCCTCATCCTCATCCTCCGCCTCATCCTTTTGTCCTCCTCTTTCTCTTCTCCTCCACGTCCCACACAAAGGAAGGGTCTGGAAATAATTGCAAACACTGGTCATCCAGTTCCTCCTCCCCGTTCCCCATCTCCCATCTCCTATCTCACCTTCTCTCCTCTTCTGGCCCCTGGAGCTCCATCCCGTTGACAACCTCAACTTTCGTAGCCTGCCCCCTACTCTACACACAGATCGACCGCCCACAACCTCCATCTAAATACTATGTCTTCCTCTGCCCAGAGCCAGCAAGGCAACCTCGACAGATACGTGGTGATACATGTTGCTACCACCTGCGACGAGCATGGCGTCTACGTCACAAAAGATTCGGCAGAGGTCATTGAGTTGGGATGGATCCTGTTGGATGCAAAGAGCTGCGAAGAGGTGAGTCTACATCCCGCTGCATATGCATATATCTTCACTGTCAGACCATTGGCTAACTCGTGCTCACCAGCTTCACCGGGAAAGCGTGCTGGTCAAGCCCATCAACACCCCCATCACACCGTTGTGCAGTAAGTGCTAGACAACCACAAATCCGATCTACCAAGCCTGCAATTTTGATCTGCCAAGAATTTCTATACATGGACATCTGCACATTAATCTGGGACGCTTCTAATTTACATTGTGATATAGCCAGCTTGACAACCCTCACCTGGGAGCATGTCCGCAATGCAGGAACCTTCCGAGATGCGATCAACCGCTTCGATGCGTTTGCCTCCGAACATCTGGTCTCGCAGAACCTCGACTTCAGTTTCGTAACCCTCGACTCTTGGGACCTCCGAGTTCAGCTTCCTCGGGAGGCTCGCGACAAAGCTGTTGTTCTGCCACCGTATTTGCAGCACTCGAGAACCTTTGATCTCCGAACAGAGTACCAACGCTGGCAACAACACCACCCCGAGTCTCTGCCTTTCGGCCCCTCGATGCTCTCAAACATATGTGCTGCTCTTGAGGTTGAACCGGTTCAAGCAAGTGCTCCAATCAAGCACAACTTGCCTTTCCATCTGCAAGCGTTGGCCCCAGCCTCGCCTCGTAGGGCTATGGAGGAAGCTGTGACACTGGCAAGAGTTCTTCGAGGATTGATTCGCAAGTCTCAGCCTGCCCATGAGCACCCGGATGTTCTTACAAGACCCATGGATGCCCGTGCTGATGTTCGAGCTTTCTTGTCGGAACGCAGCAAAGTTCTACATATGGCCGGTCTTCCCCATGACACCACCCAGTCAGAGCTTGAGAGTTGGTTTACTCAATTCGGTGGACGTCCCATTGCATTCTGGACTCTGCGCACTCCTGATCAACACAAGCCTACCGGGTCCGGCTTCGCCGTGTTCTCGTCCCATGAAGAGGTCAGCAATATTTCCCTTACCCAACTTTATTTGTTCTGCCGAGGTTGCAATTGTCACCAGATTGTTGTTTCAGCGCCTTATGAATATGTCTTACTCCTATATGACAAACTTCTGGCCTTGAAACAAAACTCTTTGATGAAGTTCTTTTCGTCAAGGGGACACTGTCTAACACCTTACCAGGCCGCAGAGAGTTTGTGCATGAACGGTCGTGCTCTTAACGAGAAGGCGATCGAGGTTTCCCCTTCGTCCAGCCGCGTTCTTGACCGTGCTGCAGAAATCCTAACCCCATTCCCTCCTAGCAAGAATCGACCCCGTCCAGGAGATTGGACCTGCCCATCATGTGGTTTCTCCAACTTCCAGCGTCGTACCGCCTGTTTCCGTTGCTCGTTCCCAGCTATGAGTGCTGGCCCCAGTGGAGATGCTATGGGTGGTTATGGTGGCGGAGGCTTTGGCTACGGACCTCCTGCTATGATGCCCCCTCCTCAGCACATGGGTCACCATGGTGGCATGGGCGGTGGTCATGGAGGTGGAAGAATGGGTGGAAGCGGTGGTGTTGTTCCCTTCCGCGCCGGAGACTGGAAGTGTGGTTCTGAAGGTTGTGGTTATCATAACTTTGCCAAAAACGTTAGCTGTCTTCGATGTGGCGCTAGCCGTGCAGGGGCAGCGGTTGTGGCTGATTCTGGCTATCCTTCTCCAATGGACCCCCCGTCAAGTTATGGCATGGGCCCAGGATCTATGGCGGGTACCCCAGGCCCAGGGCCTTTTGCATCAGCAGCTGGTGGTTTTGGATCAAGCGGTGGGTATGGTGGCCAGCACTTCGGTGGACCTCCTAGCACCTATGCTCTTCCATCTGGTCTCGGCGCCTCCACTGGTCCTTACCCTTCCATCAACACTCACTTTGGAGGCCCATCTGGAGGAGGAGCTCACTCTGCTGGTCCATTCGACAGCCGTGCTGCTGAAGCTGCGTTCCAATCTGCTAGCAACGGCCCCGCCTCCGCTGGCCCTGGATCCAACAACTTCTACTCCAACCAAAGCGAGTCCGACCCCTTCGCCTTCCTCTCTTCAGGTCTCGGTAACCTCTCCATGAGCGGTGACGCCCGTCAGAATGGTGGCTCTGCTCAGCTTAGCGCTCCGAGCAAGTCTCCCGCCTAGGTAGCATCCCCTCGCGTTGTTTTGCAGCATCACATCGAATTCCCTTTGAATACAAATACGGTCTATACATAGGTCTCGGTTCTTGACTCTCGCCTCTTCTTCACCTGTATGACTATGTTTCAGGACGGCTTTGGTGTTGGAATGAAACCATAGAGCATCATTGTGTCGTTCGTGGCCCGGAGCTCGGCCCCCTTGCACAGCGTTGTTTCTATGTATTTTACGATACGAGGGCGATATTTGACTTTGGCCTGCGTGCGCTTGCATTTGATTGATCTGATATGTTGATTGTGGGTGGGACGGCGGGATTGGTGCTTGGTACGGAGGTGCGGGTGTCGGTTGCTGGTTGGGATGGCTGGGAGGCTGGCTGGCATGACAGGCATAAAGAAAAGGGAACACTGGAATACGGGCAAATTTCACTTTTTCGAATTCACAAAGTTTACATCTACACTACTGCAAAGAGCGCGCGCGAATCGAAAGGATAGTCTGAGGGGAAGTGGAGAGCAAAAAATTGGTTGTTGTACGGAGGGCGGAGTTCTTTAATGCGGATGGCGATGGCGATGGCTGGAGCGAGGCTTGGCTGCTTTGGTTGGGTCGTTTCTTCTTTCTATACTATGGTACATAGTACACCGGGTGCGGTGGAATAGCGAAAGGCAAAGCGGATCAGATGGGCAGCAACAACAGATCAGACAGCTCAACTTGAACTTTGTGTTTTCCTCCAACCCTTCTGTTCGGTTCTGTTTTTGCCCTTGTTGCCCGTCTCACCTTTGATCCGCCTGCTGAGAGCGGAGAGCATTTCTCGTCCATACTTGCAATGGGAGCATAGCTTCGGAGCCAGCTGGGCATAAGGTCTGAATATTCAGTCTTTTGCTCGCCTGCTTGCCTGCTCCAGGACTGGAATTCTTGTCTCTTCCACCACCACCTCCCCCCCCTTAATCTCTCGAAAGAATAGAACACAACTCTCAGACTGCTCAATTTAGAAAGCTGCCTTCCCTCGATCTACTTCCCTCAACCTGTATTCCCCTCTTGATTCATAGTTTTATTTCCTAGTCTGCTTATAATCGTCTATGTATTTCCCTGTTTTCTTTTCCTTCTTTCTTCTACGCTGCTTTTCTTGGTTGAGGTGGGAAGTGTGTTTCTGCGGGGTGTGGGTTGCTCGAGATGGAAAACGGATGATGATTCTTCTTGCATGCATGGAGCGAGCCAAGGGGTAGCCAGTCAGGGGCAGCTTTTTCACGTTTCTTTTAGTTAGTTAGTTTATTTGTCCCTGTCCTATAACGTTCATCTTTCATTCCGTGCCTAGATCAGTAAGGGGATGGAAAGGGCGGAGTGTTGGATAGATGGTAGATAGGTAGAAAGAAAGATGGATGGTTTGTGAATATAGCGCCTAGCCTTGAGATCTAGAGACTCTTGTTCCAGTGTGCATTATGTGATGTTGGGAATAAAAATATTCGTTTGTTTGTTGCGTGCTTGTTTACACGAGAGCACTCACAGCGAGAGATAGGGAAACTTGTACATTGCAAGGTCTTTCCTTCTTTCTTTGATGGTTTTTACCAGCTCAGCTCACTCAATGGCTATAAGTCGAGCTTGGTTTACGGTAGCTGCGTAGCAAGGGGGTTGAGATGAGATATGCGGCTTTGTTCTCGGGCTTGTGTGATATAGGTTGGAACTTGGGGGGAGGTGAGTTGGATATCTGTTTGAGGTTTGTGGATTTCTTCAATGGGGTCTTGGAGCGTGAGACTGTGGTATTCCCTTGAGTCTCGACTGCCCTTGTTTCTCGAGGGCTGGTTAGTGAGAAGATTGTACTGTCAACTTGAAAAATTTGGAATAGCAAGTTTACAAGTTAACGGTCAGGTATAAGATGCATGGTTGAGGAATTCGGGAGTATTTCCAGGCTGAACAAATGCAATTGACCACTCTACTGTCTCTAAGATCTAGCAGCGCCATCATATTGTACAGAAACAGCCTCCCCATAACCACCACCACCTATCATCATATCATCATTGCTCATTCCTTTTTCACTTCCCATTTCAATTCCATTTCCCATTCCATCCTATGCACAAATGTAAAATCATTAGGTATTAATAATGACAACCCTCCAGGTTTTGGTAGCTGGAAACCCAGCTCGAAACGAAGGATAATCATAGATTCGTACCACGAATTCATAGCCCATGCAAAAGGTCAAATGCAACGCAAAACCACCATCCAAGAGCCAAGTGAAATCTCCAAATCGCTAGGAATTTAGTGGTTCGGTATCTAATCTAGGGAATTAGTTGGAGGGGGCAGGCGGAGCTGGCGAAGCACCAGTACCACCACGTCCTCTTGCAACTGGGAAGCTTCCTCTACCTCTACCACCGCGCCCCCGTCCCCTGCCACGATTTTCCAGACTTGCTGGCGGTGGGACAGCATTGAAGCTTTGGGGCGCAACAGGTTGGAACTGGCCATTTGCCGTGCCACCTCTGTAGCCACCTCCTCTGAAGCCATTCGTTTGTCCCTGAGGGCCACCACGGATAGGCAGAGCTGCATTTTCATAGCCAAGACCGCCACGTCCACGCCCTCCACGAGAGTATCCATTACCATTACCACGGGCGTAGCCATTCTGCCCCGCAACAGCGCCACCGTAGGAACCTCGCAATGGGGGTGGTGCTCGAGCTTCAGTGTATTGACCTCTGCCTCCTGCGCCGGCTGGAGCTCCGTAGCCACCATTAACGGTCAAGGGAGTGCTGACTGGAGTAGGGCGCTTAGCGGCAGCAGCTTGAGAACCGGCGATGACTTGCTTGTTGGACAAGTTGAGAACCGAGGCGATGGGGACGGTGGAGCCGCGGAAAGGAGTGCAACGCTCGCCGAGAGTGGTACCACTCATGAAGGTTACGTCAAAGATTACATCTAGCAAGGTGGTACGAGGAGTACGTGAGATACCCACGACGGTACCACGAGTTGCTATGGGGACACGGCCGGAGTCTTGGATATAGACTACACGGTCACCAAGCATGAACTTTTGGTTCCCGAGACGATGCTCGGCGTCTGCTGGCTTCATGAGAGCGTTACGGGGAACACCCTTCAATTTCTTGAACTCAGACTCTGGGCCACCAGCCAATGCTGCGTCTGCTGCCTTCTCGATAGCCATGACTGCGTCTGAATCAAGCTGTTCTGCATCGAGAGGAACCTTCTCGAAGTTCTTGGACTCAATGGATTTCAACCATGCCGCAATCTCCTTAATCTTCACTCCAGCAATCTCAGCGGGGTAGAAATCAGTGTCCTCATACTCATTGCCTTGAGGCTTCTTCTGAATACCGGCGATGAATTCGGGGAACTTTGACATATAAGTGGCCAGGAGCTCGATAGCTTTGTCGCTGAACTCCCAACCATGCTGAGAGCGCTGCGAATAGCCCAAGACCTTGAGCTTCTTTGACTCGAACTTCAAGTTAAGTCCAAGATTAAGGCGAGGGAGGCCCATTGCAGATACAGAGAAAGAGGAAGTAATCTTGCTCAAAACAAGAGGGTGGAGACTCAACATCTTGGCCACAGCGTAGGAAGGAGTGTAGCGGCCGTTGGTGCGATTATGCGTCACAGCTTGGTGACCAAATTCAATCTCCTTGCCTTTAGTAACTGACAGCCAGACCTCTGCCTTGTTGTCGGTGTGGCCCACAACTTCTAGAGGTCTGCCGTAGTTGAATTCTCCAAGGAAGAATGCTCGGGTTCCTGGGGGAAATTCTTCCTCAATGGGAACAGAGGCCTTCTCCAAGAATCGCTGATCCTCGCTGACAACCTCATCGACGAGAATCTGAGAAGCGTATTCTGTCTCGTTTCCGGGGATGACCGCATACTCCTTGACAGTGGCACCTTCATCAGTCTTTCTCAGACCCTTCAGCATCTCGACGTGAGTAATGGACTCAACGGATCCGATGATAATCCCAAGACGCTTGCTGTAGTTATTCTCAATTCTCTCCGCCTTTTTACGGAAGTCTTCGATTTCTCGTGGGCCATGGGGGCGTTGAATGGGATGAGGAGACCCATCTTCAGAGGGGAAGTAGTCAAAAAGCTCATCAGAGACCTTGACGACTTTTCCTTCAGTCAAGAATGGGTAACCAACAAACACTCGCTGGCCCAGCTTCATAGTAGCAGTCTTAACATTTCCTCGCTCCTCTGAATTCTCGATGGTGACAACCATGCTCTCATTACGGCTGTCTTGTTGGAATACATTCACACCATGGAAACCCGACGTGGCATTGTAAGGGATTGTTGCCAAGCTAGGAAACCCAGCAAGAGCAGAATCACCAAGCTTCACACCTTCCATGAGCCCAGCATGGTACTGCAAGCCCTCAATAGTTGGAAGGTCAAAGATATTCTCAACACAACGGCAGTGAGCAATGTCAGGAAAAACTCCAATGAGAGAAGAGGGATAAGTGAAGTCGATGTCGGGGTCGTGAGTGAACTTGAGAGTAACTCCAAATTCGTTTCTCCTCTTCTCGGCGTCGCTCAACAAGTGGTTCTTGGTTGCCATGGCGGATAGCAGACGTTCTTGATCGATGAAAGGGATCTTAACGACCGCCTCCCAATCCATTTTCTTGCCATTCATGTCTAATTCGAAATCTCTCGGGTAGAAATCGATGATTGGCGAATTAGGGTTGGTCATAAGGTCGTGATAGACCACAGGAACAATCTTCTTACTTCTATCTGGAAGCACACCCATGAGTTGTTCATACGGATGGAAAGGCTGGCCAAGCTTGAAATTGACATCGGCCTTCAAACCCTTCATAACATCCGAAATCATCGGAGAGTAATGGTACTGGTAGAACCATGGCCATGATACAACTCCTCGGTAATAGTAGTAGAGAACCCATTGCAGGCCCTGAACATAGTTTTCGCATAACTTTGTCAGCTCTGAAGCGTTCTTTCGGTCCCACTCAAACTTCCCGTTGTAATAGTTGTCTTTCCACTCTTGGAATTTTTCTTCGTACTGGCGATCCAGCTCAGCCTGTGCCTCAACCTTCGACACATCCACGGTCTTGGCACTATCATATTGCTTAAAAACACGCAAAATGGCAAGCTGGGATTCTTCATCCTCCCCCGCCGAATCATCCTCGTCAACTGCAAGCTTAGCCGGGAACGACAGCTGCATATGGCGATCACCCTCCTCGTTCTCAACCGTCTTCCACTCCAAATGAAGACTCTCCGCAAGATCCTGAATGAACTTACGGTCAGCAGCAGGTAGGGTTCGTGAAAGATCCAACGGTTGAGCGGGACGGTTAGTGATATAGCTTTTCACCTGCTTCCACACCTCTCTCTGTGGTGAAGTCATCGTGACTTTGCCCTTGGTTTTACCCTTCACCATAACATCCTCCTTGGCCATCTGCTTTGACTTGAACCAGTTCTTGTCAGAGTTCTCAGACTCGAAAAAGCGGTATTCAACATGCGAAAGCTCCTCTAGCAATATCGCCAACCGACTCATATCGATAACGCCATTACAATTGATGTACCCACCGCATTTTGGTAAAACCATTTTGTACACCTTGAACATCAACGCCAATGCGCCTTCGTTGATATGCAAATTAGGAAGATTAGGCAAGAAATCGTTTCCAACAAAGAATCCCATTAGGATGAAATCATCAATGACTTGTTCCAAGTCGAAAGGAAAGCCAAGTGCGCCCTCCTCCTTTAGCTCCTGGAACTCCAGTTCCAAATATTCTCGTACAATGCAAAGATGCATAAGGTAGAAATTTTGATGCTCCAACTCCTTGGATTTTGCCTTGCTCTGTCTCCCGAAGGTAACCTCCTCTCGTAGCAAGCAGAAATGTGGGTCGTGACTTAAAAGCCCCAGCATGATCAAGTCCGCATCGAGTCCGTAAAGACAATGTCGAACGTTGGGATCGTAGTCAGGCTGGGCCTTGGCTAATCGAATATATTCCATGATCTTATGTTCTCCTTCACCTGGTACTTCGTGACCGGACAAAACAATCTCTGGACCTTGCCAGTCAACATCCTCCGAGACTTTCTTATTGATAAAATACTTCAACTGGAGTGTCAACTTGTGCATGAACTCCGTGCCTGTCGGATTAGCTTGAGGCATAACCGCTAAAGAATACTCTTACCCGGAGTGATCGCATTACTATCGAAAGCCTCTTCTTTTGGCATCTCCTTTCCCTCTTTGATGGCCTTCTCTCTCGCATTTTCTACATCCAATGCTGTGCGAAAGCGACGGGCCCTTTGTTGGTTCATCTTTGCTCTCGGCGCAACTCCATCGATGGCCATGAAAAACAGCTGCTTTGGCTTGATCTTCCCGTAGAGATGCTCAATATAGTTGAATATCGCAATGAACATCTGTTCCTCTGTCATTCTGAATGTCGCATCGTCTGAGTCCTTGTGTGTACAGTTATGAATGATACCATTCATATCCAAGTACAAGCAGTCGAACTCTGGTATCCTGTTCTCTGCGATCAACTGGGAGATCGCAGGATACCTCTCGCTCATCCATCTGAAGAATTTAGGAACACCCATGATGGTATGTAGGGATAGATTTATGTTGAGTTCGATATTAGGGTTCGAGGCAAACTCGAATATAGGATGCGACTCGTGCTGCTACCCGCAACCTTGTATGTATGTCGTGGTGTGAAATATCCTCCCCTTGGATCTCTTCTTCCTCTTCTTCACCTTCTCGTACTTCGTTTATTCGTGGTGAGTAACCGTGATTGATTTGTGTTTCTTCGAATTCGAAGGGAAGCCTGATGTTGGAAGTAGCCTTGAATATAAGTATGCTCTAGTGGGGCAGTGAATCAGGCTAGCCAATAGTAGTGGGGAACAAGTCCCCGCCACTTTACGCGACGAGAGCCTCCTGGCGCGTTCCAGTCGCAAACTTCGACAAAGCTCTATCTTCGTTTTACTACAACGCAACTCTCGGGTTCCTACCTGCAAGTCTAAGGTTTTCACAATCATCTAAAATACTTTCTACAAAGATGGCACCCGAATCTGCCGACGTGGAGATGGATGGTAAGCTATGCGCCCTCAACGGCGCAACTGGATAGCTAATTTCGGCTTTCCTGAGAAATTGAAAGGCACTCTGACGATTGTATAGTAAGCCGCCCGGAGTCCGAAAATGAAGAGACGGAACAGAAGATGATAAACGAGGGTAAGTTCACTGCTAAACTTCTGCGGACTCAGCTTACAAGCCCCTTCAGAGTACAAGACATGGAAGAAGAACAGCCCGTTCCTCTACGATATGATCTTGAGGTGATTATCTCTCCAGACTCTCTAGAACTGTGAAACTAACTTTTTACAGTACTGCTTTAGAGTGGCCTACCTTGACCACCCAATGGTTCCCTGATGTCAAGTCGTGAGTCCTCGAACTTCGCTCTCGTCAGTAAACATTGCTGATCTCCTACTAGAGAACCAGGAAAGAACCATACCACTCACAGACTCCTCATTGGTACCCACACCTCCAACGGCGCTCAGAACTATGTTCAATTCGCGGATGTTGAGTTGCCCAAGAACATTGCGCCCAACCCTCATGATTTCAATGAGCAAAGCGGGGAAATCGGAGGCTATGGAGCAACATCAAATGGTGAACAGGCAGCAATAAAGATGTTGATTACGCAGAAAATTGATCACCCCGGAGAGATCAACAAGGCCAGATACCAACCTCAAAACCCCGACATTATTGCAACAATGTGTATTGATGGAAAGGTCTTGGTCTTTGATCGCACGAAGCACAGCAGTTTTCCGCAAGGCACTGGTTATAACGCTCAAGCAGAGTTATTGGGTCACAAGAAGGAAGGTTTCGGCTTGAGCTGGAACCCTCATGAGCAGGGCAAGTTGGCGACTGGTAGTGAGGACAAGACTGTCCGGTTATGGGACCTGAATACCATGAACTCGACCAACAACCACGTCAAGGCATCTAGGGTCTACACACATCACAGCGCTATCGTCAATGATGTTCAATATCACCCAATTCATACATCCTTGATTGGGACAGTCTCGGACGATCTTACGCTTCAAATCATCGATGTTAGACAAGAGCAGACCGACCGTGCCTCGTCACAGGGCCAAGGTCACACCGATGCTATTAATGCTTTGGCATTCAACCCTGCTTCCGAGTTCGTTTTGGCTACGGCCTCTGCAGACAAGACCATTGGAATCTGGGACTTGAGGAATTTGAAGGATAAGTTGCACTCTTTGGAAGGCCACGGAGATGCGGTTACCTCGCTATCTTGGCACCCACAAGAGGAGGCTATTCTGGGCAGTGGAAGTTATGACCGTAGAGTCATCTTCTGGGACCTCAGCAGAGTTGGGGAGGAGCAGCTGCCAGACGACCAAGAAGACGGACCACCCGAGTTGTAAGTTTTCACGTCTTGACCAGATTTCAACACTAACAAATTTCAGGCTGTTCATGCACGGAGGACACACTAACCACCTTGCTGATTTTAGCTGGAACCCGAACGAGCCTTGGGTAGTGTGCAGTGCTGCCGAGGATAACTTGATTCAGATTTGGAAGGTTGCGGAGGCGATTGTTGGCAAGGATCTTGATGATATTCCGCAAGATGAGCTTGAGCGGTGAATCGAGTAAGATATCGAGTGAGACAGTGACAGATACCCCAGATGATAGCGCTTGGGGCAGGAGTTACATTGCACATGATTTGCATGAGAAGAAATTCCAACGGCGTTTCGTGGAAAAGATAATAATCAAAATTTGCAATAGATGGATCTTGGCCTCTCGAGTCTTTACTTAGTGAAAAGGGGGAAGCGAAGTGCCACTCCAGAACGCCTGTTTAATCATTCGTGAGTTGTCCTAAAGACTGGGCTTTTTCAAGTACGAGAAAGGGCTTGTCACATCCATTCGATAAAATAGGTAATTACTAGTTAACCAAAAGCCAACTCCGTAGTCACTACTGGTCACCAGGAGGAGCCTTAAGAAAGTCCATCTATTGCACATCTCTCTTCTCTTCTCTTCTTGTCTCTTCTCTACTGATTTTTACCAAAATCGTATGAAGTTGTGCTTGACTCCTTGATCCTGTGTACTTGGGTAAAGCCTCTAGCCTAGAGCAGAGAATGTGGTAACACAGAAGCCTTGACGGAGTTCCTATCTTCGCAATGAACTATTCTTTGGAGCTCATTCCCAGAAACTCTTCGGCCTTGGCTCAGCTGCACTGCAGATAAGACAGTGGCTCTCGCTGCGAAGCTCGAGGGAACTCACTTCTTGGGTAGCATAGCTCCTCTCCTCTAAGGCTAATAATAGTCACGTACCTACATAATATTGTGGGCTAGTCTCGAGGGTTAAGTCTTATTAGAAATAAATCTGGTTTCGTCTTGCACGCCTGACAATCGAGGCAGCAACTAGGCACTCAGATTTACTAAGAACATTCGCTGCATTCACCTTCCTCGCACAAAAGGGTTTCCGACTCGCACTCCACCACGACCAGTGCTCCCAGGTCACTGTGACAGTCTACAACCTCCAAGATAATTCTTGTTCTGATTATCAGCATGCTGATGTATTTGATGGAACATAGAGGAGATCAGTGCGCTTTTCCGGCCGCCTGAGATTCGCTCGCAGATTACGATTTCAGAGGACCACAACATCAACCCAGTCCGAGCGAACACAACTACCTCACTTTCATCCACAGTCAGTCTAGGATGGAATGGTTACGGATAATATAGGAGGCTCTGCCAGGATTATCTCAACCGCTATCATCCGCTCGCCACTCTGGCTTCTCCAGTCCCAGCACCGCAGCCTTATAATAACAAAGGTGGCACAATCGCAAGTGGGCATAGGCATCAGGTTCTATCATAGTCGTGGGGAATACTAACAGTTGGAACACTCGTGGCATGAGCAAGTATAGCACTTGGGGTTTTTTGATATTCAAAAGGTCGTCACGATAGGCAGCCTACTGGCATGGCATATATTCCTCCTTCCTGCCTAGGCTCACTATGGCTTCGCAGTACTTGGGTGGAACTTGGATCTACCTTATGTCCTTCCCACATGTCTTTACCCACGGAGAGGTATTGCTGTGTGCTACTTCTTTAGTTTCGTGGGCTATGATTGCCCGCTCACATCTGACGGCTCACACTTCCCCCTCCCACCTCCTCCGGAACCGCATGTGTATATGGACTCAAGATATCGTCGATTACAGCTTCTGGCTCGAGCCAAGAGCCAAGTTCAGCAGATCTACGATTTACTGCGGGGCTCTCTTTGCTCTGGCTGGGTCAATGTTACTTGGCCGACATCACGGCTATCAGTTGTAGGGCAGTGAATCTGTCACCACTCTAGGACCCTCGAAGCTGAATCGGGCATGGAACTTTAATGAACTAAGTACGATCTCGAATCTCGATATGTATCATAGCTTGGAGTACTGCTCTGCTCCTTCCCTTCAGGATGCCATTCGATCAGACTCAATGATACTCGCCGACGCCCCCATAAGTTGAACGCAAGAGCATTAGCAATGGCGGGACCTCGCTAGGCTGGTATCGTCACTGCGCTCTTGGGCAGCTTGTCTCTCTCAAGCAGGCTTGCTATGAGGCTATGATTCCTGTATAGCGCTGCACCCAAACACATCTTGCATATCGGAACGGAGAGAAGTCCAGCAATGAAAGAGTGGGAACAGCAATCCCGTCTACTCTCGCAGCAAAGTCAACATCATACTTCACTCAAGCTACATGAATTCACGAGCCCATGGAGTTCTCTGAGGTTCCGAAATTGTCATGCTCTTTTGGCATAGGTCAAGGAACAGCGAGGAGGCGTAAGACAATCTCACCTCGGCTGAAGAACCAGCATGGCAGCTGATATCATTAAAGAGGAGGATTGCACATATCTGTGTTCGGATGGCTTGAGTTTCCGCGCCCTTTGCGCATCGTAGATAACTTGCATGCTTGTGTGACTTCACTATTGTTTAAATATGGCCTTGTTCTTGTTGAGGCCCGGCGGACTCGGCCGGCTACCCTAGAAGCGACAGTGTGGCCATATCATCGGAACTCACAACCCCACGGTAAGCTTTCCTGCCAGAGGTAACAATCTCGATTCACCTTCAACCTCATCTCCCACTCTCATACTTTTCTTCAATTCGCTTTTCTGCAACTTGTGTCTTTGTTTCCTTTAGTCTACTCCAAGGCGCCAGTGGTTTCCATACTTGGCAAGGATATGGAGATTTCGCTAAAGGCCGGCGCGGACCACTTTTAGTTCTCTGCACTTTGAACAGCAACACCATGCCTCCTGGAAAACATTCCCCAGCCCGGTATGTCGAAATGAAAGACAGCTGGAGCCACGGTCACGACCGCAGAGAACGAGGCAGAGGCGATAGAGGAGTTACGCGTCCAACCAGATCCAGGTCTCCCCGTCGCCGCGAAACCGAGAGAGACCCCAAGAACCGGGATCGAAGTCCTCTCCAAGCAAGGCCCATCGCACACCACGACGATAGACCCAGAGAACGAGATAGAGATCGTAGCCGGGATCGCAGACGACGGCCATCACGATCACCCATCAGGGATACCAGGGAGGAAGTGAGAGAGCGCAACAGAGGACGGGAGCTGTTGGACACGCGAGGCTCTGACAAGCCAAAACGCAGTGCCCAACACTCGCCATCATCAAGCAAACGACGCAAGAGTCGAAGCCCTTCACCAGCACGGAGCCATCACAAGAAGTCTAGAAGGGGTTCATCTCGCAGTCCGTCACGGGCGGAGGGACGTTCAACAACAGCATCTAGAACTGATAGAAAGCGACGACCTCTCTCTCCAGCACCCGGGAGAAAGAGATCTAGCGAACGCAAGACCACAGATACCCGCAACGAGAGTAAATCCAAACACCGTAGAGGATCGAGTGAGTTTGAGAGACGCGGACGTTCACCAAGCCCGAGGCAAGATAGGCACGAATCTGCTCGCCACACCTCTCCCCGCCGAGACCGAGACAGTGCTTCACAGCGTAATCGAAGCCCTCCCCGACAATTTCGAAAGCCGCTTGAGAGATCTCCATTTGATAAGTTCAGAGGCAAAGAGAATAGAAGAGCGGAATCACCTCGCCCGCCTCCTAAGTCGCCTGGCCACTACGACGGAACAAGTCACTCTCGGCAATCCTCACCACGAGCACCCAGAGGCCCCAAAGGAACCCGAGGACACTCACCACACAGGGAGCGAGGAGGTAGAGCACCACGAGACGAAGCCAGACCTCCTAAGGCCAAAAGCAAAGGAAACCAACCCTTCTCGGCAGCATCCTCAGGCGCAAATAGCATTGAAGTTAAGGGGAACCGGCTATCGTCCACAGCATCCGGTTCGAATAGCATTGGGGTCAAAGCTGATAAGATGGCCGGCAGAGGCTACTATGGAAATCAACAACCAGGTTACAATCCAAATAACCAGATGCAAGCTGCTTTCCCTCTGAAGTACAACCAGTCTCCACAAGTTGATCCTCGTCAGTATTCTCAGTCGCCACAGCATCATATGACACCTGGCTCTTACCATAGCGGCTCTCCACAAGCGCACTCTCCTTATTCAGCTGGTAGAGGCGGATGGGGAGGTCACACCCCGCAGCCACAGTTCTCTCCTCAATCGCAAGTCTCACTATCTCTGAAGGAATTAATTTATCACTAACTATATTTTTAGTCAACAGTATCCTCCTCAAGACTATCAACAATCGCAACAACAACAACAACCTAGCTACGCTGCTCCTACTGGCCCGCAAGGGTACTATAATAACCAACAATCTCCGCCTTATCACCAACCTCCTACGGGGCCGATGAATCAACCTTACGCTCAGAATTTCCGTGGCAACTACAACCAACGAGCTTTCAGAGGCAACCACTTTAATGGTAGGGGAGGTCGTGGAGATCATCGAGGTGGTCGTGGTGCAGCTTTCCAAAATCCTTCTTGGAATGGAGCAGGCCGTGGCCAGCATAATGGTTCTGGAAATGTCACCCCTCAGCATGCTTCACCTCCACAACAATTTCCTCCACCTCACGGTGCCACTCCTCAATATAACGGCCCACAGCAAGATCAACAGCAGGCTCAACCAGCAAGTCAACAGCCGGCTCTACCTCAAGCCCAGCAACAAGTCGAAGAAGATGCGGATGATCTTTTCAGACCGTCCAAAGATTTACAGGTTGAAGATAAGGATAGTAGCAAGAAGAAGGATGAGGAGCAAATGCCTCCGCCCAGTCGGCCGACGCCTACTGGGCCTCAAAGCCAGAATCCCAAGTTCAGTTTCGCTTTCAAAGGACCCTCAAAGACAACACCGACACCTCCGAAACCTGAGATCTCCTCAAAGCTCAACGCAGCGCCCTCGCGTAGCCTGCAGATCAGTCCAGACCGACCTCGAGGACCTAATTCTCGCAACATCCCCACTGAGCCATCATCAGCAAGAAGACAGGAGTTCCGTGAACCACCCCCTCCTCCAAAGACTCGAAAGGTCAAGAAGATTTTGAGACGAGTGAAGGAAAAGCCAAAGCTTTCTGATGACTTCAAGAAATCCGACTCTGTATACTATCGAAAGCCTGGCAATGAGTCAGTCGTTGGCTCTGGCACATATGGCAAAGTTTTCAAGGCTGTTCATGTATACACGAAGGATCTTGTTGCTTTGAAGAAGATTCGCATGGAGGGCGAACGAGATGGTTTCCCAGTTACCGCTGTCCGAGAGATCAAATTACTCCAGTCATTGAAGCATGATAACATTGTCAACCTCAAGGAAGTTATGGTGGAGAAGAATGATTGTTTCATGGTTTTTGAATACCTCTCGCATGATCTAACTGGCCTGCTCAACCACCCTACTTTCAAATTGGAGCCTGCTCATAAGAAGCATCTTGCCAAGCAGTTGTTCGAGGGTCTTGATTATCTTCACCGAAAGGGCGTTCTCCACCGAGATATCAAAGCCGCAAACATTCTTGTTAGCAGTGACGGCCTTTTGAAACTTGCAGATTTCGGTCTTGCTCGATTCTACGCCAAGCGAAGACAACTTGACTACACAAATCGGGTCATTACAATCTGGTATCGATCACCTGAACTTCTCCTCGGCGAGACACAATATGGACCTGCAGTAGACATCTGGAGTGCCGCCTGTGTCCTAGTCGAGATCTTCACCCGCCACGCCATCTTCCCGGGTGACGGCGGTGAGATCAGTCAACTCGAGAAGATTTACGCAGTCATAGGTACGCCTAACAAGACGATCTGGCCAGGCCTCACCGACATGGCATGGTTCGAGCTACTCCGCCCCTCAGCCCGACGTCCAAACGTCTTTGCAGAGAAATACAAGGACAGAGTCACACCAGCTGCTTTTGAGCTTCTAGAGGCTATGTTTCAATATGATCCTGCGAAAAGACCTTCTGCTTCTGATGTTTTAGAGCATCCTTACTTTACTGTCGAGGAACCAAAGTCAAGACAAGCTACTGAGTACGTTCCCTTTGCCCGCCCAGCTCTCTTCCCCCCTCTAATACTCCCACTAATACTGTAATCAGGCTTTCCAAACTCGAAGGCGACTGGCATGAATTCGAATCCAAAGCCCTCCGCAAGGAGAACGAGCGCAAAGACAAGGAAGCCCGCCGTGCAGCCCAAAAAGACGCAGCTGCCAAGTTCGAGAAGGACAAAAATGAAAAGGAGAAGAAACGGGGTCCAGAGGGGGAGTTGACGGGCGAGGCGAAGAGGGTGCAAATGGGGCCACCGAGTGTGCCGGTCGTTCAGCCACCGGTGCCGAGGAGGTTGAGTGAGGTTAGGGGTGAGATTTGATAGGGGACGGGCAGGGGATGCTCAAGAGGAAAGGGAGAGAAGGTGTACGATATAGGCGGAGTTTTGCTGGTTTTGACTGCGACGTGCATGGGCGGAGCGAGCGCTTTTTGGGCTGGAGTTGAGGTGTTTCCCGTTTCTTCCACATTAATGGGAGATGGGAGGAAAATCGACTGAATCCGAATGCGAGTCTCCATCATGATATCGAATAAAAGTGAAAGGAGGAGCGGGGGTGGAGAGGGCTTCGTGTGAATGTAATTACGGCGGAGAGATGTTCTCATTCATTTGATGGTGGGACTTGAAAGCTGTATGATATCCGAATCGGCAGAGATCCTGCCATGCTTCGTCAAGATGAATAAAATGAAAAATCTCACCATTGAACTTGTCGCTTGATATTCGAGCGAATCTCGATTTTCTGACGACGCTTAAGTATTCAAGTGAAGTTGGATGTTTGGCTTAGATCCCGAGTTGCCATTCAAAATTCACCTTGACCTGATAGCGTTGGATGTCTGGCTCCAGGGACCAGAACTCGTCTCAGGAATCGGAGTCGTGACTCCTCCCAAACAGTCTCACAGGGCAGACTTCAGACAGGAAGTCACTGATCGTAACAGAATTATGTGGCATTTCTACGTAAACATTACCCATCCAGCCCTCCCCATTTATAATCCCATAACAAATCCATCCCCAAACGCCATCATATCAACATTGCACAGCCAACTTCCAAGCCCACCCAAAGCAGCTCAAGCACCACTCCTATAAACCTGGCTTCCCTGGCCCCGAATCGTAACCGTATCCCTCCGCTGCAAAATCGTCAGCGCCCTACTAAGCGCCTGCTCACTATATCCCTTCCCATCACACAACTCTCTCTTCAACGTTGACAAACTAGTTGACCACCCAATCGGCAATCTCTTCTTCAGTTCATCCTCCAGCTTATTCGTCTCATCATTCAGCTCCTTGCTTCCCTGTCCACTGCCCATCTTGACAGCGTCCATGGTTGAGGCCAGGAAAAGACGGATCGCTTCGTCGACATGGGATTCGGTGGCGATTGGGGAGAGGGACATCTTTGCGAGAGACTCGGTGATGCGGATGATGGCTTCGAGTTGGCGGACCGTGATGGGAATGGAGGAGCGGGCGTTGGCTTCCAGCTCGGCAGCATGGACTTGTTTGCGGATCGAGACGAAGTGGGAGGAGAGCTTTTCGGCGGCTTCGGGGGAGAGGCGGGGGGCGCACCGTCTAATTTCGTTAGTTGCATTCAGGGGGAAAGGGAGGGGGAGACTTACGATTTACAGTAGCTGATGTAACGCTTCATCTTCTCAACCGGGATTTCGGCTTCGGTTTGATCTTCAATTCCCCGGCCTCCCATGTTGATACCAATAACGTGCTTGGCGATCCTCTCATCCCGTGCTCGGTCATGATCGTCCTTTACAATGAAGATCATATCGAAACGAGAGAGAATGGTAGTCTGGAAATCGATGTTCTCTCCGGGTGTCTTGAGATCATCATATCTTCCGAAAATTGGGTTGGCGGCTGCTAGAACTGAAGTTCTTGCGTTCAAGATAGTAGTGATACCAGCCTTGGCGATAGATATGGTTTGTTGTTCCATAGCTTCGTGGATAGCTACTCTGTCTTCATCTCTCATCTTGTCGAACTCATCGATACACACTACTCCACCATCGGCCAAGACCATAGCTCCTCCTTCCAGATAGAACTCTCGGGTAGTATGATCACGCTGGACGGAAGCTGTCAAACCTGCCGCAGAAGAACCCTTTCCGGAAGTGTAGATGGCAATAGGGGCAACTTTTTCAACGAACTTGAGCAATTGGGACTTTGCAGTACCTGGATCACCAAGTAAGAGAACGTTTATATCACCACGTAGCTTCATGCCATCCGGCAAAATCTTCTTAGAACCGCCTAAGAGAAGGCATGCAATAGCTTTCTTGATGTCCTGGTTTCCGTAAATCGATGGAGCTATGCAATCAGCAAAGACGCTGTAGAGGTCTGGTCTCCGGCTCATCTCTAAGAATTCTTGCTCTTCTTCTTCGGAAAAGATCGCATTTCCCTTTGCAGTATGGTCTACATCGCTGTGGATTCCAACAGCTCGGAGGTACGGTGTTCTGATGGCAACTGCGGAGGTCGTATTTGAACCTTTCGACTGCTTGTTCTGGTAAATGGAGAAGATCCCAGTAATCATGCATCTTGATCCAGGCACAACACGGTTTGTGAGGTATCGGTCGGTCGAGATAAGAACATGTCTGGGTAGCTCTCCTACTGGTACTTGATCAGGAGCCTCCTGAAGCTTGATGATTTGTTGATCAACAAATTGAGAGCTCTCGTGTATCACAACATATGGATCCATGGGGCATGGGTTCTCCCCAGGCAACTTCTGTCTATCACACGTCCGAGGCAAAGAAACACCCGCAAATCCACCAGCAACCGGGAGTGTCTTCGTTTGGTGACAATTTCGGCATTGTATGTTAAGGGCGGTGGCTTTCGAAGATAGCACGGATGCTCCAATAACGATACCTGGCACTCTGACAAGTCGGGAGATTGTAAGAGCATCGAGATTTCGGATGGAAATATCGCCAGCTGAAGAGTGGAGGAGAAGCTGGTGTTGTGGAATCACGATATCTCTCGTGGAGGGGTAAACGATGCGGTGCGTACATTTCTTCAGGGCTTCCTCGAACTATTCATGAGTGAGCGCGTGTTTCCTACCCCGGTCGATGTGCTTACAAGTGGAATAATCTCTGTAGGCTCGGTGACGAGCCTATGCGCCAACTCCTCGTTGAAGGAAATAAGGTGACCAACATCGACGTCGCAGTAGTATTGTTTCAGGAGAACGTTCTCGCGGATTTGATCTCTGGCGCACTGTTAGCTACAGCCGGCTGCCTCCAAGATATGACTGACCTATAAATGTAGGCGTTGTCGAGACGAAATTGCAGAATGAATTGTTCCAACTGCGATTGTACCTGACCCCGAGTGTCCTCGTTGTCGTACTCAGGGGGAAGAACGCTCAAAGAGTAAGTAGAACGTTGATCCATGTTGCCGTCTTTTGTGGGTAGTTGCAAATATTGCAAATATTGTGACGGAAAGTTGACAAGCTGTATTGTGTTGGGTCAGAGTACTGGTAGAGGGCAAGTTGGTGGGAGGGGGGTTGATTGAGGGCAGAAATATCTCGACGCGGTTCAGGAGGCCAACGCGAAAAAGTACGCAGACGCGCTTCCTCGGAAGTGCTTGCAGTGACCGGTCACAATTCGGCGCGGGATAAAGACGGCCCGGAACAGACGGGAACACTACCAAGTACAGTGCCCTGAGGGCTGATGGGGATGGTGATATGGAGGTACCAGCGAGTTCTATAATTACATTCCGTCATCTGTACAATCAAGGATTTCTATGATACCCTAGCAGACTCCGGATTGCTTCACTTTCCAGCTATGATACCCTGATAACCATCCTGCGATCGTTCTACAAAGTATAAAGCGTTGCGTGGCCCAAACTCAATTAGGAATCAACACATTTTTTCTGTCAGCCCAGCATTTACTTCAGTATTCCAGTACCAAACGAGAGCGGGGCCGTGGGGGAGGTTGGAGGCCCTCCGGTCGATTTCACCTAGTTGTCACCAGGTATACTGAATGTATTTGGTCCCTTGACTCCATCTGGGATATCTAGTCCTCTTGGACCAGGACAACTATGGCCTCCCCTACGCCACGACATTCGGTCGACAGTCTCTCCCCGATATCGCCCTCCCCCTCGAGAAATGAATATCCTTTCCCGAGACCTGGCTCAAGTGGAAGATATACCGCGAGGCGAGGCTCGACAGCAAGCTCGATACATTCGATAGGGGGAACACTGGATACGGCATCACATTGGCATGGCTTGAACGAATCTAGCCAGAATGGTAAGAAATGCAATCTCTAGCTGTCTGATTTCTGCTAACCAGTTACAGCTATTTCAACGCTCTTACAGCCTCCCATTGTCCGAACTGGACTTATTCCTCACACTTCCGCGCCAGCCTCCAGCGCACATAAGCCACCGACGGCACGAGATATCCCTCCAGTAACCCTCACCAATATTCCCACCGTTGACCCTTCAGAATTCAAGGGCTATCTCACGCAGGTTGGAGCTCTATATGATGCTTTGCAAAGAGCGAAGGAGAACGAAGAAGAGGGGGGGACTCAGTTACTGAGGAGGGGCAACAAGATCGATGAATTCTCAGATCTTCTAGAGCCAGAAAGAAGATTGCCTAGAAGTCCGATTCTCTCGAGGAAAGCTTCCTTGGCTTCTCTTGCCTCTTCAATAGAAACACCTCCGATAAAGAGACGGCAAAGTGGTGGTGCTAGGCGGCAAGCCCACGTGGTTGCACCGTTGTCTACGATACCCGCAGTCTACTTCGACGATGGCTTCCACCTGGAAAATCCCCGGACATTCGATGTTGTTAGCGAAAGGTCAGAGGTGGTCAGGCCAGCTCCGGGGTCGCCTGACGAACGACGAACAGCGAATGGGAGTGCAGCAGGCCCCAGAAAAGCTCTAGCTACCAATGCCATTCTTCAAGAGAAGCTTTCCTGGTACATGGACACTATCGAAGTTCATCTAATTTCATCAATTTCGACGGCATCGACTTCTTTCTTCGCGGCTTTGGGGTCTTTGAAGGAGCTTCACTCTGAAGCGGCCGACTCGGTAAACCAAATCAGGGAACTTCGAAGGGAGCTCGAAGCTTTGGATCAGGAAATGGCCGTTGGGGGCTTAGAAATCATCAATAAGAAGCGGCGGAGGGAAAATCTCAAACAGTTGAGCGATGCTGTCGAGCAACTCAAACGAATCGTGGACGCCGTTGGCAATACCGAATCATTAGTTAATGGCGGGGAAGTTGAGAAGGCTCTAGACGCTATCGACGACCTTGAGAAACTTATCGCGGGTGAGTCGTCAAGCGAGAGCACAGGAAAGGGGATTCGGTTACGGGATCTCCGGGGCGCAACAGCCTTGCAAGGTGTGACGAATGATCTTGATACTTTGCGGTTCCGCATTGGAAAGGGCTATGAGAACAAATTTATGAGTGCCTTGATGGGTGATCTTAGGCAGCATATTCAAGGGGTTTCTACCCAAGAAATCTTGCATCGTTGGAATAACGCATCCCAACGATCGAGGGGCCATAGCAGAGAACCATCAGCATACCCAACATACCTAACCTTGAGCGAAGAATTCCGACTTGAACTGTCGTCAAATTTGAACGGGCTTCATCGTGCTCGATATACATCCCCGGCAACAACAGCCTACCGAGAGGCTGTACTGAGGGAAATTCGAAATATCATCCGGCGACCATTACCTGCATCAAATGATGATGACAACGAGTCCGTAATGTCATCTTCTACTATGGGAGGCGGTAAGAAGACTCAACAAGAAAAGTCAACAGTTCTTGCACGAAACCTTAGGGCATTGGAACCCGAGGACGCTGAGGATCTTCTGAAGAAAATATATATTGGTGTCGGTGAGACACTGAGAAGACTTGGGACACAGGTGAAAGTCTTATTAGATGTCACCAGCACTCTTGGGGACCCAACACCTTCCGGAATAAAGTCGCCGCCTATCAGTGGAATAAGGTCACCTCCCCGAAGTCCAAATATGGCGGCACTTGAGGGAAGACTCGCGGCGGCGCCGCCGCCAAGGGGCGTTTCAAGCCGAGAAATACAGGAAGAAATGCACCAAACCTTAGACATGTCCAATCTTCTGGGTCAGGCCGTTGATATTGCCCAAGATAAGATCGTCAAGGTCCTGCGTGTGCGTTCAGAGCAAAGCACTCAGCTATCGGTGGAGAACTTCCTGCGATATTTCAATTTGAATTTTTTGTTCGCGAATGAGTGTGAAGCCGTCTCTGGACGGAGTGGTGTAGGGCTCAAGAATGTTGTGAATGGTCATATCAAAGAATTTGTACAGCAGACCAGCGATTCTGAGAGGCAAGCTCTTGCAACTGGTATGGGAGCCGATCCTTGGAATGCCAAAGATTTTACCGATGCAGATAAAGAACTACTGACTCGGACCCTCTCTGCAGCTACCGAGGATGCCGAAGCATGGAGCTCAGGTGGAAAAATATGGCTTCCCTCTACAACGCCTCCAGTAGCTCCATCCCTTCTTGCCATTCAAGCAAACGGTACTTCGGGTACCTCAACCCCTTCAAAGGCCACCATCCGCCCTGCAGTCATCGAAAGCGAAGGAGGCACTGAGTCCTATTTACTGCCTGTGTCCGCGATTCTTTGCCTTCACGGGCTCTCTTCTTTCCTACACCTTAGTACTGGCATTCCGTCCATGACATCGGAGATTGCCGCCTCAATTCTCTCATACCTCTCACTATTCAACTCGCTGTGTACTCAGCTCATCCTGGGAGCCGGTGCCACAAAGTCAGCAGGCTTGAAGAATATCACAACCAAGCATCTCGCTCTCGCATCCCAAGCGCTATCCTTCATCAGCAGCCTAATTCCTAACATTCGGGAGTTCGTTCGCAGACATTCCGGGTCAGGATCCGCCGTCTCGGCACTCATGGGCGAATTCGATAAAGTCCGCCGAGCCTATCTCGAGCACCAGCAATCCATCTATGACAAACTTGTAGATATCATGGCCGGCCGTGCTACAGCCCATGCTAAGGCCATGAAGTTGATTGACTGGGAAAACGACAGCAAGGATGGTGTCAACGCCTATATGGAGACTTTGACGAAAGAAACGAGCACCCTCCACCGCGTGCTCAGTAAGCATCTTCCAGCGATTACTGTCCAGATGATCATGGAGCCTGTGTTCAAGAGCTACAAAGAGCAATGGAGCAAAGCATTTGGGGACGTCATCTTGGGGAGCGAGGCTGCTCAATCAAGGTTTGTGGCTCTCACGTACCAATTTCAATGACTTACTAACAGTTCCGTAGGATGCTTCGTGATGCCGAATACTTCAAAACACGAATAGGTGGCTTAGACGGGGCCGGCGATGCAGGAGACTACATCATCAACCTAGTCAAAGAGAAGAGTGTACCAAAACCAAAAGACCCTCGAGTATCGAACGGGACGAGCAGCAGCGAAGCGGTCTCCGAACCGAATGTGAATGGCGCCACGAATGGGAACGGCGAGGCGAAGAAACGTGAAGATAGAGCCGCATAGACACATATGCTGGCAGTTGGATATGGCGGAATGACATGCGGATGCGTAAGAGTACTTATTCCCAAGATGTATATTCTCACGATGGTTTTGCGGTGGTCCTCACTTGCAGAAAAAGCATTACTCCCTCCAGTCATCAGACTCTCATTCCCAACCCTTCAGATTTCAGATTATTTAGAAGGCCTAGTGGCATAGTTGCTCATTTATTTTGCAATGGAAAATAACCATACCACCAATATCAGAGTACCCGTTACCGCTACAGCTTGACAATATGATGGTTGAGGTTACACTTGAGCCTTGCTCCCACAAAAGCGTTGGCTGGCTCCGTCGTCTAGCCATGCTTTCTG
Organism: Bryoglossum gracile; assembly: GCA_037952635.1. Taxonomy (NCBI): domain Eukaryota; kingdom Fungi; phylum Ascomycota; class Leotiomycetes; order Helotiales; family Bryoglossaceae; genus Bryoglossum; species Bryoglossum gracile. The sequence goes on along the minus strand of JAPZPB010000123.1, from coordinate 950 downwards.
GATCGATTCGTACACGTCTATGTTTTGGGCCACCGTCGAAGTTGAGGGGATCAATCAGAGTGTCCAATAAGTCATTCAGTCAGTGATCAGTCAGCCCAATATAGCCAACTAATGGCTGACATGCTGCAAGGCAACTGACTGTCTTAACCGATACTCACTGTTAGTAACTGATATTAAATTGAAGCTGACAGTGATTAGACTCGAAAAATCAAAGATTGAATAGTATAATATGCCATAATTAAACCTTGCCAAATTAACCAACCCTTTATTATACTAATTCCTAAGTGCCCCATAGCGCTAGAGTATTTGCCTATTTAGCTTTAAGCTCATAATTGATTGATTGATTGATTTATCCTTTTAACGTCCTGTGTAAGTCAAAGACTATAGTAGGACGGCTAGGGCATTACTGCTCTAGCGGGTCTATCTAGTGCTAATACTAGTGCTTAAATACCGTACTGCTATATATTCCAGTGGACATTGAGGGTCAAGCCCTAATAAAACAGCGCAAAACATAAGAAACCGCAAAAGAGTGTTATAGATTCATAAGTGGGCCCCCTTGCCCCCTCTACCCCGCTCCTTCCACCCGATTTTTGGAGCCTTAGCCTATTTCTAGGTGCTCTGGCCGCCCCAAGTGCCATTTCCTAGTAGCGATTCCTGTATTTTTAAGGAAGGTAACTAATTTCTTTATACCAATTTTTGTATGCATTAAAATTGGCAAGGTCATTGGTAGCCCTCCTAAATCTTCTTTAAGCTGCATTCTTTCAAGTTGCAATAAATTGCAACCTAAAAGAAGGTGCTCTGACGTCTCCCGTACCCCGCATTTGCACTTGTCATTTAGGCTATGTTTTAGTCTATGTAAATAGGACTTTATATAGCCATGCCCAATTTTTAGTTGGTAAAATGCAGATGCGGTAACCCTCTTAGTCCTAGTAGGCACTTGGATTTTGGAA
>JAPZPB010000122.1:0-92041 GCA_037952635.1 Bryoglossum gracile | reverse complement strand
GTAAGTTTTGGTGTAAAAAGGGCAAATGGCTGAGACTTATGTCCTAGTACTGTAGCACCGAGTCTCACATTAGCTGAGAGGATTAGCGAGCTAGATATCCCGCCTAGTTATAAGCAGTTACCCTTGCATCTAAAGCTGGAGATGGCTGATATCCCTATCTTCCGTAAGTCTATTAAGACGCCGTATAGTTAGGAGATCTCACCCGACGAGCCACTGTTATACACGACTCTCTTAAAGTGGATAAAGCGGCTCGGCGTGCTCACTGGGTTCCCGCAGATCACGCGTCCGTACTGCCTCCGATACAGTGCAGGCAAAGCCGTTAACCATAGCGGTGCGTATTATGCGGCCCCTTCTCGCAACCCCACCCTACCCGCTGTGCGATATGCTAACCATAGATTGATAGGTGACGTGAGCGACGCGCTCTAGAATATAATAATGCAACACGCTAAGATTAACACCATTATTAAGCATTACCTCTAACGGACGGTCACCGTTGACACGCGAGCCATCGTCTCCGGCTACAAACCTCAGCGCGACCTGATGCGTTTGCAGACTTTACGTTATACTTGGCTAGATTTTCCGATAGAAATTCACGTGATCCTATTCGAAAGCCTACAATAAAACCCCGAGTTTCATGCAAGGATTACGTTGGATTTATTTTGAAAGAACATGTGTTTCTTTTCTAGTCAAGCAAAGGATTCACAGGTCACTTTTTCATGATCGATCACATTCTATCTAGGAAAATACTAATCAATTTTGACGGTTTGACCACATCGAGGCTGCTTGCTTGTCTTTCATTTCCAGTGCTATCGAGGTACGTAGTCATTTTCAAGACTCATCAAGGTCGCTGACTCTCCCCTTATATTTCAAGCTACAGCTAACCCAATAATCGAGAGCAAACAGGAGCCGAACTGAACATCTGTCCTCTTCTTCACCATGTTGCCCCCAAGCGTGGACAGCAGCAATCCCTCTACGCCGGAGAAGGACATGGAATCTCGAATCCAGGAGGATTACAAGTTTCGATCCCACCCGACTTGCTATGAGCATAGCAACCTCCTTTATTAAAAGACCATCAAATTAGTATCTGAAGACATTTTGTGTACATGGTTCAAGGCTTTAAGAATCACTCACCAGTGCTTGAGCAATAACAATAATTGCCAATGCCGCTATCTGGATCGGCCCTACGAAAGAGTCAGTACATCTTATTCACGATCCCAGAACTTGGAGGGGAGGTATTGGTGACATACTGGTTCTCGCATCCATTTTGGGCAGAAGTTATGCCGAGAATGGCGACCAGGAATGTGGTAAAAAGTATAGTTTTCATATTGTCTGATGGAGCTTATTGGAGGTCCGTGTGATTTTTGATAAGTGAAGTGAAGTAAAATTGGATGTTATCAGACGAACGCTGAGTATTTATATCCATTGAGAAGACACCAAACCCCGAGCTGAGAAGTCATAGGCATGATGAGAATCTTCCGAGCAAGTGTAGGCAGAAGTCATCCTTCCTTTTCCAGCGATGATAGAATCATGGAAGTCTAGGCTGCCAAGTCCAGTGTCAATACGAGGGGTATATAGCGAGCAGTGCATAAGTGGATTTTGCGAATGCGCGTTGAAGGCGTTATAACCTTACCAGAAATTGACATCTCTGGTCTTGTCAGCGCTACTGCTTTAACTATCAAAGAATTAAAGTGGTCCAAATCGATGTGAAGCATCGAGCCACCGTTTTATCCTTGATAAAAGCTATATGAACTGTTTTACTTTGCTACGTCTGCGTCGAACATTGCTTAAGTTGCCGAATGATTTCTCGTTCTCGCATTCATGTGCAAGCTTTTACGTTGATTTATTGTTGCTGCTGCTAGAATTTGAAATTTTTCTCTATAAACCGCGAATTTACAAAGCCTCCTCTTCTAGTCTTGCAGCTGATAATACATGCATGTAGCCAGTAGGAAACGTGCCGAAACACACGTTTCGCGCATGCAAGAGGGGAACATAAGCTTCGAAGTGATATGCTTGATCTGATCAAGCCTTTCTTTCTGTAAGTGGAGTTATTGCCTGATAGAACTCATGAACGCGTTACACGAGCAAATCCTTGTGATTCGATCAAGTTTCTTTCTCGATGAAGTCACCGCAAGCTTCTTAGATCATAAATAACTTCACAGGCTATTTAAATCGTATGTTAATCAATTATTCCACTGCGGTTATGAAGCTTACAGTAGACCCCCTTGAAAGGTCGGGTTTGTGCTCCTGTTATTGAAAGTCTGGTAGCGGCGGTTTACGAGTCTATCCCATTAGTTCGCTAAATTTAATCCCCAATATTTTTACCTCCGGAGTTTCTACTTTCGACGAGTCGGCAGATGCCGACTGAGCCGCAATGGTTCTGCATGTCATATCGTGTATGCAGGTAACCCAAATGGGAATTCGCCGCACTCACCAACATGCAACACCAACTCGGTGTATGCCCTGTCTATAAATTAGAACCACTTCATTCTTCACAGGACGTAGGATTTTCTTCGCCGCAACCTCATCATTAAAACAAAACTGCCTCTTTCAGAACTATGGACACCTCGATCAGCAATGCAGGACACTACACCCTCCAACCTTCTCAGCTCTCGAGCAAGGGCATCCGCCATGATACGACAAATGAACGCAGAAAGCGCCAGAACAGGAAACGACAGATCTCTCTCAGCCTACAGATACAGTCATCTCTCATCAGTCAACATTCGGGTCTCTAAATCCGCTGCACCCATCGAAACGTTTGAATGGGACTTACATGATTTATGGCATGCTTACTATCACGCTGCCATCAACACCTCCCATGAAAGTCCCAATATGGATAGTATCGCCTTCCAACTCCTTCAGGCAAAAGGACAAGGCGTTCTCATAAGGAGGGGGTCGCAGGTCACCGATGCCGAGGAAGCAATTACATCCGACGGAAATATCTGGACCGATCTCCCTTTCCTAGTCCCGGATATGACATCCTACTGGATCAACGACTATGCAAAAATGAGTGCATCGCAACGCCTCAACCTTGCCTCTTTCCTCGCAAAACTTGCTTGTATTGGCCTGAACAATGATCGTTTAAGTGGGATTGCTCTTATTGTTCTAAGAGATGCGTTAGAGACGAGGAGACCAATCGGCGATTTGAATGACCAGAAAACCGAGGATACGCTACGATTGGAAGCGTATGTTAGTATTGGAAGTCTTCTTTTAGCTGTGAATGCATGGTTGTTTACTGCGGGGTTGAAGATTATCCAGCTTTCTGACAAGCTGTGGAATAATTGCCCAACAGAGGTTGGGAAATGTGGTGATCTGGTACTGGAAAATGGGGGGATGGATGCAGGGTTTAGTCCCGCGAGGTGGTTGTTCTGGCTACGACGACTTGAGGAGATTGCTACTGATGCTCGCCAAGCTGGGAAAGAGGCACTGGTGAAGCATGTCCAGGGGATGATGGATAATATGTTGCTTATTGTAGGGGATACAGAGTCAGCTGTTAAGAAGGCACTAGATGATGCAGGAGGTGCCACGGAGTACAAATCTACGATGCGTTTTGTTGGTCCTCCTAATAGTTAGCTCGTGTAGTGGATGTGGATCACTTTTTACCCTTCTTTGTGGTTCGGATATCTTTTTAGTTTTGATATATATCTCAGAGATGTGCTCCCATATCAAACTTGCATTTCCATCATCTACCTTCGTTCCCAACACAATCTACATTTCAAGCCCAACTAACACCACCGCAAAATGAAGACCTTCTCCTATCCTCTCTCAGAGCGACAAAGCGGCACAATATGTGCTCCCGGTAGACAAGTCGCAGAAACGGCAACCGAAGTCGCTGTAACAGACATGCCCCCTATCAACGGAAACATCACAAAACTATTTCAAGCTGATGGTGTAAGTCCCTCAATCAAAACCTACATAATCCTTCCTTCCCAAACTTTGAGGAGAGGAGAGGAATACAGGCTGACTTGTGCTTGTCTTGATCAAGTATTGTTCCCCCGATAACCAAATCTGTAAATTGAGATGGAGGAGTGGCAATTTTGTTTGTCAGGGTTATTGTAGTTGCTCGCCGGCTTCGCAGGCATGTGTTCTTTAATTACAGGTTGTATTTTTTAGGGGGTAGGGACTGATTTATAGTAGTGTTCTGCTGGAAATGATAATTATTGCTTCCTGGCTGTTTCGGGGACGTGTATTTGCACTTGATTATTCATTGTCGGTTCCAGAATCTTGAGGGTTTGTGGTATTAGTTTTCTTTTAGCGAGAGATGGGTTTTTGGATTGATATAAAGGGAGGGGAGGAGAGGGGATTGCAGTAGTGTTTTCAAAAACGCAATGGAAGGATAAATTTATGAATGATAAAAGCAATTTATACTTGCAGATTCCATTACATTTCTTAAAGTTAAAGTTTAAGCAATTTGAACCCCGAGTTGCAATAGTGTCCTTTACAACTCGAGCGTTTATTCATAATTTAGCTTTATAAGCGCTATAGTCTTTAAGAAGAAGGCTATAAGGTATTAAAATTAATCTAGTTTAAGTTTAAAAAAATACCTTAAATTATAAAAAGCAAAACTTAGCTAGCTTGGAAGCTTTTATTTTATATTATAGTAATTATTATTAATATTTTATTAAAGGAGAATGCATAAGTTAAGAGGTCCTAGGCTACCTAGGCCTAGGTTATAAGTAATAGCCGTTTTAAGATTTAGCGGTTAGCCTTTTTATTAAAAAGAAAAGAAAAGAAAAAGAGTAGTTTTACTTTTATAAAAGTATTAGCCTTATAAAGGTTCTCTTGCGAGGACAACTTCAAAAGAAAAGATTATTAACTATAATTAATAAAGTATACTTTAATACCTATAGTTTTAGCAAGAGCTTTTAAAATAAAATAAAAATTTACAATTCTAAGCGCAGTTTCTTATTTTAAAAAAACTATAGCTATAATTTAGGTTACGGAAAGCCTACCCGCGGCTTTATGTTTATCTTCTTATATAAGGGCTTGATTTTATTAATATACTTCTTACTAGTATTTGGTAAGAGGCTTTTCTTCTTAATTATAATAAACGCTTATAAATAATTAACTTGCAAATCTCCTGGGCGCAAAAAGAGAAAAGAAAAAGGAAGCTAAAGTGGTATACGTATACGCAGAACCGATATGAGGATGTCACCTAGACTCCAATTGCTGAGCCCATGGCAAAAGGAAGCCTTCATTCAGCCCGAGTTGCCCTCCTTCGAGCAGGTCAAAGATTGAGTCAATTTAGGGATTAACAGAGCAACATAACTCCCGCTGTTGAAACCTTGCTGTACGATGGAAACGTTGCTCAAGATGAAAGCGTGTTCTTCAACCTGCTTCGAGCTGTTTTCTTTCTAGGGGATCTGGTGAGGGTCATAGGCACTGACGAGCTGACGGCCATGACAAAGCAAGCTGAGAACTTTGGTTTTCTTCCGGTGTTAAGCAACTCAATAACTGCTGCGCTTTCAAGAGCCTGGGCCTTGTATCGCATTTATCTAAATTATTATGCAACGTCCTAGTATCAGCATAGGAACTCAGACACCGACTTCTATTCTGCGAAGCCTTGATATACGCACCTGGCCCTTGGAATAACCACGATTCAAGAAACTCCAAGATGAGACTCTTTAAATGGGTAGATGACAAATAGTTTAGAGTGGACTATTCTCTCTCCAGAACCAATCTGGAACTTGTTCAGATGACGTCAAGGTACAACAGCAATGGAGACTTTGTCAGCGAGCATACTGCTCTGTCCTTGTTGAAGTTAACGAGAATATCCACGAATCTACGTTTGACAAGCACGCTGTCTGGCCGCTGTTTTTGCGTAACTACATTAACTCCAACAAGCTCAAGGAGCCTTCTCTAGAAAAAGGAACCCTGAAGATCCACGAATTAGTTTCAGATCTAGTAAAGGACAACCCAAATTTGGAGAAAAATGCTCTATTCGGATCCGGGGAGACGTCAGATTTCTCCTGTTTCGACATTAACGATGGGGATCTTCCATGGGACTTGACTGAGTTTGGTTGGTAGTGGCATGCAATTTCTCTCCCCCAACACTATTTGATTGCAAATAGCTGGAAATCCTGACGGGTGGGCATTTGCGGGTTCGGAATTCACTGGGAGTATATTGCAATGCCGCTTTGCAATTAATCTATCCTTAGGTCAAACAATCAAACTGAGGAGCCGTGGCTTCACTCAATCTAATCTTTTCCAAGTTCTCTAGATTTTCTTTTTCAAACAGCTCTCAAGCTTCGTGGATTTTTCATGATTCCTTCCATCCGTTCTTCCAAGCAATCACAACCTCGGGAGGCCTTTATTGTAAACAGAGATGGTAGCTCGAGATCTTCAGGTGGACTGGCTTGGCTCGGCGGGCAAGTCTTAGGCTCTTACCATATGGAAGCTCTCACCATGGCTTTCAAATTGAGATGGCAGTAAACTTTGATCTCCGGTATTCAGTCAGTCCCTCCACAAGATTAAGAAGCGCTTTGCCTAATTACTTGGTCTTGCCAATCCAAGAATGAAACTTGATTTCCGAAGCTACTTAATGATTTCGGGTTGTCTCAATTACACGCACTTTTTCTCTTAAAACTTTGGGTGGGAATCTTAATTATTCAAGAAACTTGATTATTTCGAAAAATCTTAATTATTACGAGTTGACCGAAGCAAGAAAATTGTAGTTCCACAAAAGATCAGGTGTACGGAACCAACCGCGCAAACTATTAACTTTACTAACATTAAACAAACAAGGTTAAAAGAAGAGACAGAAAAGGAAAATGAGAATAGCGGGCAGCCTACTACATCCAAGTCAACGTCTCTATTTCAAGTTCCAGGTCGTGTGGCTTCCTGGTCCGACATTCACCTCTAATAATTCGCTCTTGAAAGAGCTTCTTGGTACCACTAAGCTATGGTTGGCGATAGGTTCCACGATGTCTGTGAAGATCTTGCCGGGATTCTTGATATTAAACTAGGGGGATTGTCGGGATGGGGGCAGGATGGTGAACTAATTATTCGATGAATTTTTTTCTCTCTTTCAAGATCCAGGAAGATGAGTCCCTCGGGATATCAAAGAGCTTACCAGTCCAAGTAAGGTTGAGGGCGGAGGATGGAGGCTGTCTTGAGCAATAGATCCAACTGAAACTTAGAAATAGTCTCTTGCAAGGACAAATATTCAACTATTAAGCCTGGCTTGGCCATCTACTCGACCTGGGTAATCGAGATAAAGAGAGTAATTAAAACCCTCAGACATCTTAGCTTGCATTTCGGCCGTTCCTCAATATTGGACTCGCAGCTCCACCACCCGGGTTCAACCTCGTAATCCTCATCACCTTCAAAATCAGACAAGAATTCGAGCAGTGGCTAGCAACTTCGCTAAGAAGCAGCTTTGGGTCTCAGCTCCGCATCCTAGATTCATTTCCATTCATCTCCGTCCGACAATCATCAACAAACTCAACACACTCCTACACTGCAATACGCAGCCATCATGCCGCGTCAATCGAAGAAACAGAAGGTTGAGAGCTCAGAGGAGCCAGATATCCCTTCGGAAAACAATGCTGCACCTAAGAAAGGTGAGTTGTTAGCCATGAGCGATCCATATAATGTCCTGACTTTTTCCAGATCCGGCAATCATCTTCAAAGGTCCTCGTAAGCAAGCTGATGTATGCTTCTACGTTTTCAGTAAGGAGTTCAATGTTTCGTCAGGGCTATTGAAAGAGCATTCGGCCTACTTCGACATGTTGCTCGAGCCTGCTGATGGTCCAGCACCGCACTCAAACTCTGTCAACTTCAAGAGCGAGTGGTTCACTAAGATTGATGCTGATGGTACTTGGGCCCTCACCTCCGATCATACGGTAAGTCATCTTGAATATTCTCTATCTTAGCCAAGGAATACTGTGCAGTCTTGAGGACCTGAATGCTAAGTTTTGCCACTAGTTCCGAAACCAAAATTTCACTGGCTTTAGAGGCATTGAAGACCGAGAAGTGAAAGCATTCCACAACCTCCTCTCCGCAATCTATAGCCGCCCATATCAGATCACAAACGCCAAAGAACTTAGCAGCATGGTAGAACTGGCTTCCTATTACAAGGCACTTCCAGCCCTCTCAAATTCAGTCTCTGGTGTTTTCCTCGCTAGTCCTGGCTTGATTGCGACTATCAAGGCTGAGGCTTGCTCGGTTTTGACTTCAGCGTATAAGCTCAGACACCCTGTCCTATTCAGAGAGGCTTTGATTTATGCGCTTGGGCCGTGGTCAAACCCTCGATATTTAAAGGTTTCTGACCCCAAGTTGCTTTCGCTTATTTCTGGAATCCATACCAAGTATAAGACCATGATTCAGGAGACAACGAATGAGATGTTTCATATGCAGTCCGGCGTTACCAGTAATGGAACTCTCATTTCAACAGGCAACAAAAACTGTTTCACACAATATCTTCCTTCGGCTGTCAAAAATGGTGTTTTTCTCTTACCACGGTTCCTCCAACTTTGCGTTGAGAGTCTTGGGACCAATTTCGAACGGGTTTTCAGCCTGGCCGAAAGGACCGGAGTCAAGAATATTATAACAACTTTGCGACTGCTGGCTCGAAATAGGTTGGTTCTTACCAAGGAAGAAGGTGCAAAGGACATGGTCGCTACTGATCACTTCTACTGTTTCGAGATCGAGGACGAGGACCTTCCTTGGGACCCTACTGAGGAAGATTGGTAAAGGTAAGTCCCCAATCCAAAATTTCAGTTTCAATTTTCTTAGCCATTTGCGATATCTTGAGTATTCAAATCAGATGAGTAGTGATGACCAAGTTAGTCATTGACTGGAGATGAGTAGTCAAGATACACTTGATTATCGGAATTCTTAAGCTAACTTTTGACTCAGGAAATGCTCGGATCGCAGAATATGATGGTGATGCTCAGCAGGGTCTTTTCTCTCACTTTCGACAAAATCCAAAAAATCTGGCAACATAGAGATATTTGTAGTTAATGAAAATGAAAAATTTTACAAATTCAAGAGCGCCAGTGATGATAACCAGTTCCTCTCGTCCGTCCCTTCGGCGACTATTAAGAAGCTGTTTACCCAACAAGGATGAAGTCAAGGTATGTTAAGGCGGCCCGATGTTTAACTCCAGGTCTACTGACGCTTCATCATCACCCCACCTGAGTTCAATATCAATCTTTGCAGTTGACATCTCCAACTCCAAGGATCGATCCATCCTTGAGACAGTAGTAGTCTTGGGAGTTACCATTTTATAAGTCATTACCTAATTCACCCCCTTTACCTGCTAGGCTCTCTTCGACAGTTAGTGAATATATTCGGCAATTATAGGTACCTCGATAGTAGTGAATACTACACAGATAGCAGTCATCTCTCTTTCTCCTGCCTATAAATACCCCTCCATCCTCTCTTTCTACTTATTAACAATAATAAAACGAAAGCAGAAAGGTTAACTAGTGCTTGGTAATTGTTATTTACACAGTAGATTAGGATCTCCAACACCGTCGAATTAACGAATTCTCCTTGCCCCTGTCTAACCCCTATCATGGTCCCTCCTATAAAGAAGCGAAAGAAGAATGTGGAGGTAGTTCCTGAGGTACGTTTGTAGCATTTTTATCCTAGACTAGCACTCTGAACCTGTGCAGGCCTGCCAGAGATCTTCACCATCTCGAACCTCAAACCCGAGGTATGCCTCTATCTTTTCAACAGAGAGTTTCACGTGGCCTCTGGATTACTCAGAATCCATTCCGGGTTCTTTGAAAAATATCTTGAGCCTTCTGGTGGCAAACAACCTTCGTCTTCTTTGCCGCAGTTCAAGAGCCAGTGGTTTACAAAAATTGATGATGATAGTACCTGGTGTTTGACCTCCGATAATAATGTAAGTGGCCTTGTTATTAGTTAGGGATTAGCTTAGCTGCCCTTGATTCTAAAGCTTCTTTTGGTTGCGAGCTCTCTAACTTGAGTGACCAGTGTCGAGGCCTGGACTTTGCAGGATTAGAAGGGGATATTACAGTGAAAGAAAAGGCTTTTGAGAACCTTCTTTGTGCTATCTTCAATCGTAACTATTCGTTCAGGGACGCAGAAGAACTTGTTGCCACGGCCGCATTAGCAGACTACTACCTAGCACTGCCTATACTATCTTCTACCACGACCCTTGCTTTCTTGGACAATGACCCACTTGTTCTCGAAATGCGTAACAACCCAGTCCCTTTCCTCGAGTCCGCTTTCAAGCTCAAGAATACTCTAATCTTCAACGACGCCCTCATCCACTCCTTGAACCCTTAGTCGCCTCCAGTATATAAAGTGGAAACTAGCCCTTACCTGGATCCTCTACTCAAACACAAATGCGATCTCGTTTGCGGAAGAATGAGCGAGGAAATTATAGAAATTCAAGACAGAATCCACTGTCTAACATACACAGAGAGCCGTGACATTGAGGATTCTCAGCGCGCCAAGGAGAATTTCGACCGTCATCTCGAGCAGGCATTTGACCAGGACATCCTCAAAATGCAGCTTCCATATTATTTCCGCCTCTGCTTCGATGAAAAGGACCTCCTCCAGTGTGGTAACGGGTGCTGCAATTGTTCAATTCTGCCCAGCTTACTAGATTCCCCAAATCTAGATTTTGAAGTCCGGTTCTCTCTCACTCTCTCAAAAATCGAGCACTATTCACGGGCTGAATGAGCATGAATTTAACTTGCAGAGTACAATCACTCAAAGAATGAATTGAGAGGGTCTTAGAATCTACGTCAAAAATTGTTGAAGTTAAATTTCGCGAGAGGAAAGTTACGCGATGTACTTCGAGGAGCTATCCCAGATTCCTACTCCTGGGATAATTGATGCTCTCTATGGCGCCAAGCCTTGTATATTACAAGATAGGTTACTTGACCACTTCATTTAGACATTTAAGTGCTGTGGGTAGTTAAAAATATGTGGACAATAGGGGCACTTTGTTATCATGTGAGCAATCGAGCACCCCTGGATAATGAGGACTTGCTAAATCTTGTTACCAATCGAGGAGCTGCTTTCTAAACTGTACTTATTTTTTAGTGCTGTAAGTGGAGCAATCGCAGTTCCGAGGGTTTACGTTCGTACTGTACTGTGCACTAGTATTACAAGATTTTACTTTCAAGGCTCTCTTACGTAGCTCTTTGGCTTGTTTATCTTTGTAAATAGTGCTAGAGCATTTTGAATTAATGTCGTCTGAATATCCAATCTCTTGAAAACCTACCCTACTCACCGGCGGGCTCTGTTTCTTTTCAAGAAACCAAACTGAGTACAGTCTTTAGTTCTCCTCAGTCTTGGACTTTGGTGAGTATTTCAAATATTTTAAAGCTATTTTATTTAAATTGTTGAACCGGATGGTGTTTTGTTGATGGGATGGTCTGATCTCGGCTATGAATAGGGGGTGAAAAACCCCCAGCTTGCCCCGCAGAGCAAGGGTCCCAACCCCTGTTAAGACCGATCACCGTCTGACCAACAGTTCGTAGTGCTTCCTCTGCCGCTATTTTCCTTCAACTCTTGGCCGCCATCCATCAGCCGCAATGGATTTTTTCAAGTTTGGGCCAGCTGGACTCTTGCTCACCTCCCTTTCAACCCTCTCCCCACTATTTCTCTCTCAGTACTCTATGTGAACACCAGCAAAGCCCAATTGATCGAAAACCCCGACTCCAAATCCACGACAAACCTTTAACAAGTACGCGCTGACAACCCCAAAGCAAGCAAAGGTGGCGCAGCCCAAAGCGACGGCGAGGGATGTTCCTTACACAATGGCCATCGATGGTGAAGGATTAACACGGACTCGTTCTCGCTCAACAGACCAGACCGATCGCCTCGAGCCTCAACTGCTACGCGCAGCAGAGAACGACGATGTTGAAGCACTCGAGCAAATCATCGAAGCGGCCCGAACGAAGGGCCAGTTGAATGACAGCTTCCTGCGGATTGCGCTGATGCGCAGTTCGGAAAAGAATAAGGTTGAAGCAACGAGATACTTGTTGGAGCAAGGCGCAAAACCAGATAGCGTGGCCGGGAATAGGCTGTCGCCATTGTTGAGGGCCGTTGAAAGGAACAATGTTGCGATTATACGGCTACTACTGGAGCATGGCGCGAACAGAGAGACGCCAGATAAAAAGGGCAGAACGCCATTGATGACTGCTGCGTGGAAAAACCATTACCATACTCTGAACTTGTTGATTGTTCGAGGAGCAGATATCAATGCGAAAGACCACCGCGGACGGAACGTTCTACACAATCTAGGTGCCGACAAGCTTTGCAATTGGGGGAACGTTGTTATTGAGCGGATATTGAACGATGTCATCAAGCTCGATGGAGAGGAGGGGCAAGACGAGCTCGGTCGGACGCCTTTACACTGGGCATGTGCAACTGGGAAGTTGCATCTCGCAGACCTTCTTCTAAATCGGGCTCGAGGACCAAGTGCCAATCTCGCAGCGGTTGACTTCCGAGAGAAGAATTGTATGCATCTTGCCGCTGCCCATGGACGAGATGCCGTGGTCGAGATGCTCTTGAAGAAAGATGTCGAGATGCAAGCGAGCGGTGATGAGAACTGGACTCCTTTTATACATACGACGAGCGATGGAGGTTGGACGCCACTTCATAATGCTTGCGAATTCGGCTCTGAGACTATAGCACGAATGCTCATCAAGGCTGGGTCGGACGTCAATGCTAAGCTTCTGAATGGGATGACTCCTCTACATATGGCTGCCCAGATGGGTCATATAGAAGTTGTAAAACTTCTATTAGAAGCGGTTGATATCAAGAAAGCTGCCAGGGATTCTTTTGGCAGCACGCCCTTGCTTCGAGCGGCTCAGATGAAGGAAGGTCACCCCAAAGGTTGCAAGTCAATGAATAGGAAAGAAATCATTAATCTGTTGGCGCCTTTCAATGATGTCGAAAGAATGTCCCATGATGCCAGGGGAGCTTGCGATGGGTTCAATGCGACAATCGTAGATTTTGGTAAATTCCATAATGATAATAAAGTGAGAAAGTACTCTGTTTTCGGTGAGATCTCCAACCTCCGATATTTCCCTCCAGTCCTAATTCTCTCCTTTAGACTTATTATATGGCCGTGATCCCATTAATGAGCGGAAGCCAAAGCTTACGGTCTTACCTTCTGATGCCGACAAAGGGGCCAAATTCCGTTGGATTCATTTTCCAGCCAACAACATGGCTTGGATTGAGGCGCTGCTCACAAAAGCCTTCATTGAAGAAGGGGCTCATGATGTTGAGGGGTTTAAAGCTTTAGAAAGGTCCTTCAACAATCAACATCGGTAAGAATGCCCCGCTTATCTGCTCTGTACTTATGTGCCGTGAATCCTAATGGCGAGACGGTACTAACAGCAATTCCCAGGGGTAAACAAAGTCATTCGCATTTTATGAGGCCAATGTGTCAGAGTATTGCTCGAGGGCCGAAGAAAGTCGAAGAACCAGTACCAGAGCCCCCGCGGGATGGGCCCCCTACCATAGTTCTCAATGGCCTCAACTCGAATGCTCAACCAAGAACCCCATCAAGCGTTTCTCCTTTGTTTGGGAGAGCAAATGTAGACTACTTCAACCAACCGTCTAATTCTGGTGGCAAAGAGAACGCGAAAGGCAAAGAGAAGGAGAAGGAGAAGGAGAAGGAGAAGGAGAAGGAGAAAGTGAAGAAAATGAAGGGAAATAGATCCCCAAATGCGGGAGATACGCCAGTCTTTCAAAATGTGCGAAAGGACCAACACAAAAAGCCAGCCCATCCGGTTCACCCTTCTGATAGACGACATCCATATCCTTTACCAGCGCCGAGTCGAAGAGAAGCCATACAGCCGAGAAGCAATATATTCACTTATATGCCTTATCTTCATTTCGAAAGCACTCAAAAACGGATCGAGATGCATGGAGCTATCAAACGGGCCGAGGCAATGAAATCTGCCCTTGGTCGCTCGCTCGCCCGTCAGCCTTCCCAAAAGATGACGTGTGATGAAATGTTGATCCGGGCACATCTGGCGACCTCGACTGCCTCTTTACATGTACGACGGACACTTGACCAGTCATTCTATCACAATATAGATACACAAAGCCGAGATGAAGATCAAGTCGTTTATCGCTACCAACTGAAGGACAGGGATAGAGAAGAAGTTGACCCTAAAATCTTAATGGTGGATCAACTCTGGATGTGGATTTTAGGCAAGGACTTGATCGTAACAACATTTCCGCAGCGCTGGCAACAACCGAAAAACGACCCACTCAATGTTCTCGACAGCATAATCGAGAACATAAACAGCAACAGCAAGACAGGAGAGTTAGTCGAGTCTGTTTATGACCTGGCTATGATCATCACCAATCGCTGCAGCAGCGTCCTCGATCGGCAGCTTATGGGAGAAGAGGACTATCAATTTCTCGATATGTTCGAGTCGAGTATTGGCAATGTAACTGATCGAGAAACCGTTCTATTCAAGGATTTCAACATTGCCTCAAGCCAGGCGTCGGAATGGTTGCAGCACAATCGCCGGCCCAACCGATTCGCGCAATTCTTAGAAGATCGTGCTACGGACTCTGACGGTGTGACAGTCAAAAAACGCCACGAGCAGACACAGCATGATGCGAAATTCAAACACGAAGGGTTGGGTGGCCCCCTCTTCGTTGACAGATTGCTTGATATAGGGCAAGAAACAAATCTTCTGGCAGAGACAAAGGACATTCGCGACGAGCTTAATATGATTGCGAAAGTCCTCGACGACCAGGAAAGCGTTCTGCCGGTTTTGCAGGAAGCAGTTTGTGAGATTTACAAGGATGAGCAACGGTCCCAGCAGGATGTCAAGAAGCGATTTCAAGCGCAGATCACAACAATAAAGATGCATGTGAAGGACATCGAGCGGATGGACAAGCAAGCAAAACGCATCTATGAATCCATCACTGATATGCTGGATCTTAAGCAGAAACATGCTAATGCCTTCGAAGCCCGTTTCGCCCGGGATCAAGCTGCTGGTACCGCAAGGCAGAGTCAGACGATCATGGTGTTTACAATTGTCACAATTATCTTCCTACCATTGAGCTTCATCGCCGCCGTCTTTGCGATTAGCATCAGAGAGTTTCCGAGGGACCCTGTGACCAACAATATGTCTCTGCCTCTGGGGTACGTCAGTAAGTTCATGTTCGGCATTGGCTTCTTGGTCTCGATACCCCTCATTGTGATAGCACTGAGCTTGGACGATATTGCTCATAGTATTGGAAACATACGAGACTGGGTAAGCAGAAAGATGACGAAAAGGAAGGCTGTAGATTATGAGGCAATGGAGATGCAAAGAATTGGCATGTCAATTAGTATGGCGAGGACTTCGAGGAAGAGCTTTCCTACAGAGTGGGTCACATCAGCAGAGAGACCGACTTCTGCAGGAACAAACCACTCGGCGAGTGATACAAGGAGTAGATCGGAGAGAGGTAAGGCAGTTACGGGGTTCAGGATGAGGGTTAGTCAAGATGTGGAGAGGGGGTTGGGTGTGTCGGACAGATCTTGATGGCGATCTCTGTAAGTTTGTTGTATATAAACACTAGTGACTTGATACTCATAGCTTTCCAGGCTTCAAGCTTTGCTTCTACAGTGCCAGCCCAGATTTCCTTTCCTGCCAAGAACTTCATTGATGTCTCAGAAGGGGATAGCCACCTTACTGGTAGCACCAGTCAAGGCCCCCAGCATCGAATTATCCCTGCAGATTAACAAATGCCTTCTTTGGCAGCTTCGATTATCATCTCCTCCAATCTTCACAGACAAAGCATGTTCCTGGACAGTCACATGCCACTTTTGATCATATATCCTTTGGTATCATATCAAGAGTCTTTCAACAACTGCTTCTATCTATTGATACATATAACATTTCAAGTCTGCAAGCGGGGGTGTCTTAAGCTGAATATTCTCATGAATATTCTCAATTAAGATTCACGAGACTGGAGACCATAGTCTTCAGAAGTCTGCATCAAATACCTTGTTTCCCTCGTGCCTTGAACACCAATTTGGGGTCGGCCTAGGCCATCAGAAATAGACAGTACGGTATCCTTTATAGATATCAGGACAGTTCAAGTCTTGCCCACTTTCTGGACCAACTGATTCTTAGTCTTTAACCAGTGACTACAATGTGGTAAGGTACTCTTCCTCGGCGTCATTTTCGGGGTAGTGCAAGCACTTGTTGCTTCCCAACATCTAACTTTTCAAGTAAGAGCTTCTATCCCAGAACTGTACAACACTAACAGTATCCAGAGAGTCATCGTGTCAAATGCCCAATTGCTACCGCCAATTGGCACATTTAGTTGTGGCAACTGCGTTTTGCGATCAATAAACAGTCTAGATCTAAGGCCCTAGCTAAGTTGCTCTGCTGAAGTATGCCAATAAACGTAACGGTGTTCTGTCGAAACCCTCTTCGGCTTGCTCCTTTGCTATAACTAGGTCGACGACGTCGAAAAGCTTGGGTAGCACGAGTTAGAGTTCTTCGGCTCAGAGTAGCGCGATGAGTACTTCTGGTATAATTTTAATACTCCTGTATTACTATTAAACAATAGCCTGTATTATAGCGTATGTATTTATACCTTTAAATACTACACCTTCGTGGTCAAGTACGTATAATACCTGAAGTAAACAGTACTAGCTGACCCCGCCCCCGCCACGCTACGACAGTAATACATCACGTGTTATTATATAATATTTCATTGCATAAAAAATGCAAATGGTAAACCAATTAAAATGCTTTATCGTACTTACATAATTGCAATTTTAGCCGTCTATCCTCAAAATATCCTTAAAATCTGCATTTTTAATACTAAAAATAGGTAGCTTCCAACTGATCAGTTACTGGTCAACTGGCCATCTTTTGAATGACTGGCTTATATCTTTCAAAAGTGCACACTGATGACTTGTCACTTATAAGTGATTGGCACGACTGTCAGCCGCTGCCTTGTTGAGCACTATGCTTCGGTCGACTACTTTCTACGGCCTCGACGCATAATTGCTTTGCAGTATTGAGACAATAGAGACTTCTAGAATCAGACTCACCAGGCGTTCGAATTTAAGTAAAGAGGGACGAGTGTCCAGTACTCACCATACTTCTGATTCCTTGGCCTCCAAGGCACCTGTTCATCACACCTCTTACTCAAAACTAACAAGGCAGACTCAGCTACAAGCTTTCGAGCATTCATTTGATGCCCCTTCAGGGTTTTATCCAAAGCCAGACACAATGGATCGGGTTCCGACGGTTTTTGATAACATCGACCATATGAATTCGCGGGCCATCCTTCAAGCTCAACTTACAGATATCAACCAACTCCTCTCAGCTAGTCGGGAGAACGAACAGAAGATTGAGGAAGCCTCGGAATGGCAGAAGACTTTGAGCCTACAGAAAGAGGAGATTGAGAGGGACCTCACTACAGTTGAAGATCGCATACTAAGCCTAGACTTAGCTCGGGGTATTTTTAGGGGTATTGTTAGGGATCACGGTACGAACCAACGAGCGATTACTACTGGCGTAGCACAAGAGCGACAGGCAGAAGCAGATCATAGAGTGGCATGTCAATTAGCAGGGCATTCTGTCCCTCCCCCTTTACTTGCACACGCAGCCTCCACAACTCCACTTCCAGCTCCAGCTCCAGCTCCAGCAGTTTTTGCTCCTGGAAGACCAGCTCATCAATCAAATCCAACTCTAGGCCCTCGCCAGACTCCCCAGGAACCCCCAATGCGAAAACCTCCACCTAGAGCAGTCCCTTCCTCTCCAATGATCCCTCAATCTCAGAATCCAAATCAGCCCGCTCAGAACCCGTACCTACACGGGAGATATAGACAAACAGGCCCTCCAGTCCCGCAATTCAAATCGGAGCCAGCTCATCCACGAGTGAGAGCTGAGCCGGGATCTCGTCCATCAGCACCCAACCCGCTCCTAGCACCTTCAGCTCCTAACCAAGATATGCATGAAGTTAACAGCCGAGATTTTCCTGCAAAAATACCTTCCCAGCGAGGATCTCCCAAACAGGGCGCACCTACCAGGTCAAGGAGTTCGAACGACGAAGCAGTTGCAATGAAGTCGGAGCTTACACTTTCAGGTGGCAGTACAAGCCCAATCATTCATATTGGCACTGCTTTGGGAGCAACGAAATTTATGTCGGAGTCTGCGAATAGACAAGCAACTTCACAGCAAGATGCCACCTTGCGAGGCCAACACCGCTCAAGCACAGGACCACCCTCAAACGGTATACCAGCATCTTCAAGTGACAGTAATCCAGCAAAGGTCAAGAAAAAACAAGCACAAGGCAGTGTTTCGCCAAAAATAAGAGCTTCATTCCTCCGAAGCCTAGCGAAGCAGCGGTCAGTGATTAAATCAGTGCAGTCGGACTAAAAAAGCCTACTTTATTAGAGCTACCAGCTTTCAATCCTTGGTCTTTGAAATCTGCAGGGCGGACTTCCAAGACTCAAAATACGTCAGATGTTCCAGATCAGTCTTTGGACACTCATTCTCATCCTGCTGCAACCCCAGTTTCTAATAAAATATTTGTATCGGGCAACTCTTTACTTACGTCTGCGGCTTCCTCAGAGGGGGCCTCCATGACACTTCTTCAACAAATATCAGTCCAAGCATCTGGCTTGACTAGACCTCCAATTGAAACGCCACCCGAACTTCAAGAAGCTCTGCCCGTCGTGGATACAGGAGTTACCTCAGTTCTCCAGACCACGCTTCAATCCCAAGTAAATTTTCCTGTCGCCAATAAATGTGCTGCCTCAGTTCTTCAGAACACGATCAAGGGTATTGACAGATCCAAGGAAGTCTCCGATACTGGCCTTACAACCGAACGTCTGCCCATCAGAGCAAAATCCGCGGCAGCAGAATCGCGAACTACGCTTAAGAGGGTTCGAGACGAGTTTGAAGAACTCAGTAGCTCGAAGCGGGTAGATAGGAGAGACAAGCAAGGGGCGGTGGCTACTGAAGGTATCACTGGAAACTCTCAAACGACTCTACCTCGAGCCGCACTCTCCTCTAACCCTCCCAAAACCACCACATCAAAGAAGAGAGCTTTAGAGGACCCTGAGCTTGAATACTCTAGCAGCCGAAAGCGACTTGTCCTTCCCAAGAAGAGAATCACATCAAGGCCAGGACGTGACCAGAAGGAAAATCAACCAATAATGATAGACGACCCAGAAGCTCCAGTCATCTCCGATAAACCGCAAATGGTCCCTATAACAATGGAAGAAAATAATATAGCCCTTGAAAGGCAAAGCAATACTACCGCTGCCGCTGTTAGATAACTTAGATCTCATCCAAGCCGTCCCAACTCCCGAGCTCAGCAAAACCCCATCAGTTGATCCAGAAAAATCGTCCTCTGAAAAGAAAGTCTCGCATGCGAACCCAACTAAGTCATTCCAGGATTTTTTAAACTCCTCCCGGAAGCAATCAACGATGACCAGCCATCAAAGGGGGACACCAAAGTGTCATAAGAGCGAATGGCAGCTGCTCGCCGCATTATCGCGCGGCATAACTGCAATCATCCCAGTTGGGCGAAGGTCGAAGGGCGCAGTGCGTGCGACGAGTGTGGAGAAGAGTCGCGCACTTTTGTCTGGAGCTGCGAACATGTTTGATCCTAGCATGCAGTCGTTGTAGATGGAAGAGGCTTACACCACGAGTGGCACCTACGGAGTGCTAATTTGATATTGCAGATATGAGCAAGGTTGCGAGAATCGTATGGCTACGTTACTGATTTCCGGGATAGCATTTGGAAAGGATGCAAATCTCACCTTGACCCCAAGACCTCTCTAAAGACTCTCAACTTCTCAAGGATTTCGTGTAAGTTAAGAGGAGGTTTTAACTTAAAAATTTTCTGCTTGGTTTGCTTTTTCAAGCCGTGTGGATTGTTTGATTTTTATCTGAGCCTTCAACTTATAGAGAATTACTCTGAACTCATTCCAAGCGGTGATTCTTTGTCTCCTGATGTTGTCTGGTTTACGTGCTCGCTGGATGAGGTTCTCAAATTAAGCGAGCCAGGGACTCAGGGGGGAAGCCAGCACCAGCACCGGGTCCTACTGGAAGCTCAGAATAAGGGCATGCTTAAAAAGTTTTATTGCGCCTAAGGAATAGTATGTATGTACATCAAATCAAACAAAGCCACAATCTTCAATCCCCGATCGCACTGTTCCGAGGCACAGGCAGTACCTGTATCGACTCAGGCGAAGGAAGAGGTGACGGCACTCCCGAATCACGGTTTGAAATTGGGGGCGAAGGCAATGGTGGTGATGGCATCCCAGAGTCATAAGTACCGACATCAGTATAACTCCCGAGCGGCGAGACAGCTCCCTGACGTCCTGGGCTAGTAAGACTTGAGAGAGTAGATGTCCAATTGAACCCCGATGACCTTCTCTCGAGTTCCGTTATCCGCGTTGGAGTTTCTAGTTCATGCGGCGTCTCCTCTGACAACTCAGATGCCACTTCTTCCCGCGCCGGCAATTCAAATATAGGATTCCTGGAGCTTCCCGCCAGTTCTGGGAAATTTCTTCTCTCGTTGTTGGCCAGTTCTGAGGTATCAGGGAATGGATCTTTGACTGGAGCAACCTCAATAGAGTCAAATGCGGCCGGCTTTAAGCTTTGGTCTGTATCTTCATCCTTTTCATTTTGATGTCTTGGCCGCCAGCAGAAGAACCAAACCAGAGCTCCAACGATGGCAATTGCTGCAATACCTGCAACCACGCCTCCGGCAATAGCTCCCGTATTTGAAGGGCTACCTGAACTTGGTAGGTTTGTTGGTTGCGCTGTCTCCGGTGTTGTCAAGTTATATGTTGGCGAGATGATACTTCTGATGTCTGATTTGACGTTCGCCGTCCATATGCATGGGGATACCGAGACATTCCTTCGTTCATAATCGGCGATGACATATGCTTCTTGAAAGAAAGCCCGGCCAAGAGTGTATTGCGAAGGGTCTGTTGCTCTTTTCAAAGGGAAATAGCTCGAGCTAGTGCCCACAAGTGGTATCGAAGCCGTCAGATCGAACGCGCTGTATGGCAATGTAACAACACTTGTAGAGGTTCCACTGCCGAGGGTAAAGGACACGCTCGCATTTTTGGTGACTAGATTTTTGTGCAAAGTATCATTAACGAGATATAGGCTTGAAGTCGAGTCCCATGTAAGCCCAAATGCGATCTCAAACAACAAGGTGGATTCTACGGGGAGCCATATATATGGCAGTGAAGAATCCAGAACCACTGATATTGGAGTTGGAAGTAGCCCACTTGTCTGTCCGCCGCTTTGCATAGAAATTGACTGCAGCTGGACTAGCAGACTATTGTTTGCTGGTATTGGCCAAGAAACGTTACTCAACTCGAACTTAGAGCTATCATATCCACCCAGAGTCAGACTCCCGAGATTTTTTCCATCAAGGCCTATTGAGTCAGCTTGGTGTTATAAAGTTGTCGGGTTGTTAGCTTACGGTATTGGTTACCCGCTGTATATCCCCAGGCTAGGCTTGGTATCGAAGACTGGCTGCGGAGACTTTGCATATAACTTGGAATCGGAGGTCCTGCGGGGTTTCCAAAAGCACTCTCGGTGGGATTTAAGCCAAATTGCCCAAGCAAGGAGGTATTGTAAGCATACGTTGCAATTGTCTGATTCAGTAGGCTTGTCCCTGGAGAACCAGACAATACCACCGTATCAAATCCAAGTTCGGCCGGTGTTGTTGTAACAAGATTTGTATCCATATCTAAGTTATAGACATGTGTTGAAAGATTTGCCAAGTTGATATTCCAAGTTGACGATGAGGCTTCAGTGAAGACACCTCCCCGCTGCGCAACACAGGCCGGGGCAGCAGGATTGCCGCATCCTAATGTATTCACGAGCAGAACCCTCTTGACAGACGATGAAGCAAAAACTTTCTGGGACTGAGGAGGAGTGCCGGCTGAGATATTGAATGAAGACCATGCCCCATCATCACCGTCAACTGTTCATTCATTAGTTCTCACGCTGGGAGAAGGGCAACCGAAGATGAACATACAGGTTCCACTTGGTGTTACTGATATTGGTACAGGAAGTGTAATCCTCTCCACAATCACCGCCCTCGAGGGCTGAATATGCAATATAACTTGAGCCAGCAAAATCGAAGAAAATCGCCACATATTGACTAATCGTCCTGTCGCATGGCGGATTGGGAGTTATTGTAGCAACAAGGCCAGCTTGAAGATCGCAGGAAATTAGTCGGATAAGAATTCTCGTACAGTACAGAGTCAGTCCCACTCCCACTTCCACTTGGAGCACGACAGTATTTCACTGTGACCCAGCTTCCCAAAGGATAGCACTGCGGATCTGCTCCTACTCGAGTACTGCATCAGCGACGCAGTCACACCATTCTGCACATCCGAGGCACAGCACGATTATCCCTATCATGAGTCGGATAGAAATCGATAGTCGACAACTGCAAGTGCTGCATACAGTAATCCAGCCTCCGCATACCTTCGTATGCCATACCGAATCGAAAGTTGGGGCGGGAGAGGAGTGCGGCACCCAACGGCTGTGAGCCCGCTCCTCCTCGAAAACCGCACTTGATTATTGGCGGTTCGGGTTGGATGCAATATGGAGACGGAGTATATCCCCAAGTGGAGGTCAGCAGCTATCGTCGCAGGGGTCGACATACAGTACAACTTCGGGGCGGTTGGTGCCTCAATATGCCTCAGTAGGCCGAGATCTCCTCAGTCAACGCTTCATACAGTACGACCTACATCAACATCCTGTACTGTACTGTAGATCCAGAAATCCAGCCTCACTCCCCACCAAAATCACATAATGTTTTTGGCCCCTCTGTCCTCGCCTCTGGTCGGTGACTAGGTAGCCTGGTAGCAATGCTCGAGTCAGCAACGAAGTACAATAACCCTCATGCGAGGCAAACAACTAATGAACCCAGAAACATCTTCAACGATCGGTGCTCAGTTTTCCCCATTGGAAAAAGGTGGCCATGCCCCAACCCCGCGTCACAGTACAGTAGTCGGAAAATGCCTGATCGTCGTGCGGCGCACCCAATTATTGACGACTGCGATATGTTATATACCAGTGCCCGTCCGGCCGCGCGCAGGCTCCTGGTTCCTGGGGAGTCGACTGCCAGTGTTTGTACATTCGTTTTCAACACTCGCCTGGCGTGGAATGAAACATTGCAATGATGTATTTGCGACATTGCACAACTGTAGCTTTGGCGCTGCTTAGTGGTGTCCTAGGAGATTGTCAGTAGCTTTCCCATGTCTTCCGTAAGCTTGGTGCTGACTCAATAGCTTGCTGTTTTGTTGTCCAGGATGAAGCAAATGAGGTTTACTGGGACCAATGGACGACCACAACTTGGAGTGCACTTGTCAACGTAACCTCAATAGTAAGTAGAGCTTCGCTCTAGCATTGCGCCTCGCCCAATTCTACAAAACATTTTACGGAATTGTAACTTACTCGAGTTGCATAGACCACTCTCGTTATCACTTACCCCTCCACCACAATCACCACCGTGAAGACAAACACTTATGAGCTTGAGCGAGGATTTTCAAGCGTGGTCTTGGTGGAGGACAATCCGGTCTATCTTTACACAAATCCTGCCAATGCAATTGCACAAAACACAATGGTCCTGCCTGGACCAGAGCCAACCGTGACTGGAGGTGTAAGAATGTAAAAATGTCGCAATGAGATGCCTGGAAATAAGCTGATGGGTTGCAGAGAATCTCCTACTGGATTCTGGGTCTACTCAACAGCAAAAATAATCATGGCGGAAGCAGTGACCGATTCAGTTGGAAATGTAGCTTGCGGCACACTCTCTAGTTTCACCACAAATGCGCCGGCCTGCGTCCCAACATTCACGGGAGTAAACTCAAATGCAGAAGGATATTGGAAGGGTAAAATGCAAGCTACTGAGATTTCTCTGACTGAGCCATTCATACATGTGCCAACAAGAGCTGCGCTTCCACAAGTGGGTGGTTCTCAGGTGTGCATGCAAGGAAATGGGACTCAGAATTACGGATATGTTCCGCAAGAGGTATATCCACAGGTCATGTTCACATGCACAAGACTAAGAAGCTCCCAGTTTATCGATCACTTGGTGGCAAACCCTGTCTACAGTGCCCGTGAGTCAAAACCCCCCATCCCATTTCCTAATCCTACGAAGAGCCTGTCTCCAAAGCCTGTCTTGAGAGCGTGGTCCAGGAGTGGCTCCTCGGCTTCCATTCTGCTTTCAAATTTACATACTAATTTTTCATAGAGTATCCAGGAATTGCTAGTTGTCTCCCTGCTGGCCCTTCAATCTTGGCTTTGAATGCTTTGGCGGTGTCAGTCAGCGCCGTAGCTGCAAGCGTGACCACTGGTCTGGGACTGAACCCTCCAGTGATTTTTGCTGCTGCCGCTGCTACAACAACAGGTGATAGTGAGTTGAAATCACATCACGGATAGATTTCTGCTAACGGAGAATCTTTCAGCTGCCATTGGAGGTTGCATAACATGTTCAACGGTTATTACTACTGGCCCTGGAAATTCAACAATCACTTCCACCTCCACTTCTTCCTCACCGAGTTCCGCGGCAGCAAGTACAACAACATCATCAACAACATCACCCATAGTTCTCTCGGATCAATCTTCGTCAAGTGTAGCTACTGGCGATACAGCTATTGGCGGCGGGATAACAGCAGCGCCAACATCCAATACAGATACGTCGTCCACGATTACTACACCAATCACTGCTGCTGCCCAGAGTCAGGTGGCGGGTTCGAGTTCAGGCTCAACATCAAGCTCGGAATCAACGTCTTCCTCAGCAGCAGGAACATCATCTACCACACTCTCCTCGTCCTCACTTACCTCCACAATTTCATCAGCCTCCGCACAGCCAGGCAACACTTCTTCCACACCAGCTACAATTCTCACAGCACCAACGACCATCGTACAGTCAGGCACCACACTCATCGTGCCAGGAACTACCATCACCGAATCAGGGGCCACAGGGGCAGTTTCTACAGCTGCTCTTCTTAGCACCCTTGCGTCACCAACACTCCTATCTTCCTTTCCAACCACTTCTCGTCCCGCATCGACCTCCGGCGTCAATAGTCAGCCAACCTCCGCATCCCAGCCATTTCAGGCCAAGGCAACGAGACCTGGGCCTTTGCTCTGGTTTGCTGGTCTTGCGGCTTTCGTTAGCTTTGCTTTGGGGCTGTGATAGGATTTGAGATTAATGAAGCCCCTGCAACACGGTTTTGGTATTTTATAGAAGGGATAATATAATGACTAAGTATTGTGGTAAATAATATCTCTACTGGACTTTCTTTTATCCGATCGGAACCCATTGCCCTCCTTTTCTGATCTTCGTTGCAACACCTCTTCGGACGTTGTCCCCACATCACACTGTTGCTATATTCCAACACTTCGACGTATTTCCAAGGAACCCATCTTGTTACGAATATACAAATAATCAAAATAATGACATCAAAGTAAATAAACAGATATAAGTTAAAAGTTCAAATCCAGTGACCAATTGAAGCGAAGTGAGTACCCGCTCAGATTCATCAACTATCTCCGAGGGTCCATACCGAAATACCCTCGATTTCTATTTAAACATATTTATTGATGAACGTTTCAGTAACCAGGCGTATCTGATAGTTAGAGTGTTTTAGCCATTCAATCTCGAACGGGTTATTAAGACTGGGTTGATCAACAAATCCTGCCCCTCATCCCCCCTCGCCTCCCCTTTCCTAAGCGAACTAGCAGGTTACAATACCCCTTCTTGAAATCACTAGAAAAAATAATGAAAAAAAGTCGGACTGCTCTCTCAGAAGAAGCCAATGAAGTAGAATCGTAAATAACAGATTACATTTGGCTGCGAATATTTAGCCTGGGTGAATATTTCACTCAGTATCAGTAACCATGTTTATCGTCAGACGAATCTCACCGGATTTGTATATTTCAAAATAGCTAAATTCTCACCTTAGGTGCCAAAATTAATTGAGCGAGCGGAGCATCCAGTGTATGGTGAACAACGCCGCAAACACTTTACTCTGCCCACGCCACCTGGTCTTACGACAATTGCCCCCTACCTCGACGTCTCGTTTGGTCTTCTGCGCGGTTAGTCTACCGTGCTAAATATAATCCTTCTTGTGTAACAATCCATAAAGCCATTGATGTTGTATGCGCAAATCACAAAGCCACTGATGCCATCTGAGCAAACCATAAAACCATCGATGCGATTCACTCGGCAACGCAAAACATAAACGCTCAAAGCTAAGTATTAAAACCTGCAGCACAAAAGCATGGAACATCCAGCTAGCCTGCCCATCCTCATCAGCGTCATATTGCTCCTATATTTCGCCCTCCTCAGTTTCTTATATAAACTCGGAATCTTCCAACCTTTATCCTTGGACTTGACCAAGCCCTCTCAACTGAGGAGCAAAGTCCTCGCTCTATACTTGTAATCCTGATACTCACATTTTGTAGGGATCTCATACCCTACACAGAAGTGAGCGCTTGCGCTATTGCTTACCACAAACTTGCTAAATTTGTGATTCTCTTGTTGGGGTCAATAATCAACCCGTATTGAGCAATCAAGTTTTTTCAAGTTTCAAAGGAATTTCTAAGAAAATCGAGAAAATCCACAATTTTCAAGCTGGGCTATTAGATTGGGCGTATAGTAAGCAAGGTTGCGAGCTCTTACATCCCTAACTGCTCTCGTTAAGTGAGTTGGGGAGGTATTGTTAGACTTCTTGACAGATTTACTGCTCCTTTGAACCGTTCTCGTTTTAGTGGAATAGGGATATTTGCTAGACTTTATGAGATATTTATTACTGCCCCCTGAGTATTCTTGCTCACTTGAATTGAAGGCACTGCTAGACTTTATAATATTTCCCTAGCCCCTTACCAAATTTTCTTAGTTAAGTGAATTATGGAGGTAAGGTCGGGGTTTGATGTTCTCGAAGTGAATTAGCGATGCTTTGTCGACTTTAAAATATCTCGGTAGTTTCTACCTCCTTCGGGAAATACAATAACCAGCGTTTAACAAGGCATTTTAATTTTCGTTTTGCATCGCCTTTCTGCGGCAACCTCATGGGAAAACTCGACTCTGACAGAATAATAACGAATTCCAAATCAGGATATTTTAAACCCACACATTCACTCAACTGCCTTTGCCTCAGCATCAACAACCTCAACAACCTCAACTTCTACTTCAACATACCAGCTGCCTCGAACATAACCCAAGAGCCAATCAGCTTCTCAAAACCCATACCTCCTACCCCGTCAACTTCCCCCTATTCACCAACTCCTTACTCTCAGCTTCAACTCTGATTTCCACCCACCTCCGCCCCAGCCCAACAATCCAATTGACCACCCGCCAGCCCACCATGTCCACGGAACTAATTTCACTTCCCACCCTCCCCGGAATTTCCGTCGGCCTATTCACCAAAATTCCTCGCCACCCGGAGCTCCTCTACCCCTCCTACCCAGACCCCTCCCCCTCCGCCATCGAAGCCCATCTCGAACACAAGCGAGTCTCATCCTATGTTGAGATCCCAACTTTCGGTGAAGAAGTCGGAAAGGAGGATCCGAGAAGAACGTTCAGGATCCAGTTGAAGGTTTCAAAGCCGTATAAGCATGATTGCGACTTTTTGATTTTCTATTCTTATTGTAAGTTGGATACCTTCAGGCGGAGTTTTGGGATGAGAAGGAGGCTGATTTTGAGAAGTGAATGGTATGGATATGGGAAAGGCTTACCTTTGCGGAGAATCCGAGATGAATAAGCAAGACTTATGGTTGGAAGAGATTACAGGACAGCTGGTTAAAGCTGGAGATGGTACGGAGAAGGTGAAGCATTTCCGGTTCACAGATTTGGCTACCAGTAAGTCTTTCCCTGGTTTTCTCGCCTGGTGGTAGTTCTCATCTCATCCCCCCACACTGCTTGGTAGTGGAAACCAGTTGGATACAAAACTAATAAACCTTTACTCCTAGCGGACGAACAACACACCTCCCTCTCAGATGCCGAACTCCATATCGCCAAAAACCTTGGTATGATTGAAATCCGAGTCTGCCGCGCCAAGGAACGAAAATATAAACACTCCCGCCGCGATTCCCTCGACGGAGAATGTGAAGAGCCAGTTAATAAAGTTCCAGAGAAGTTTTTGAAGGGGCAGGCTATTAGCCAGAGCGTGGAGTTGGGAGAGGTGACGGATTTGGATAAGGCGACGGCGGATATTGCAACTGGTTTGATTGATGGGATTGATCATCCAATTGCGATCTTCCAACTCAAATACCGAACGAGAGGCACTTTCCCCTTCCCTATTCTCAACTCAATAATGCAGAATATAGAATACTAATTACTCGCAGCTGATCTCCAAGTCACGCAAATAATCCCCCGCTCTCCCTCCCCAATCCCGGAACCAATAGCACCAACTTTTGCGGATCTCTCAGCTGAGGACTTGGAAATTTTCGCCAGAGCGGGACACAAGAAGGAAGAGATCATCAAGAAGATTGGGATAAGAGGTAGGGGTCCGATGGGTTATTTGGGGAGTATGGGGATGAGTAATGCTCGGAGTTTCGATGATTTGGAGCCGGAGGAGGTGAAGGCTTTGGCTTGGGACGAGTGGGTAGCTTCTGGAGGAGCAACCGGAGATGCGAGTCCGCCGAGAGCAAAGGTGAAGCCTAGGCATTCACCGAGTGCTAAGCCCGAGCCAAAATCAGCTTTGAATAGAGCCAGTAGGGGTGAGAGGATGCCGGATCTCAAGCAGAGAGGCGATGAGGACAGCGGTATTAAACGGAAGAGGGGAGATGAGAGGGTAGTTATTGAGATTTTGAGTTCCGATGAGGATGATCTTGAGTTTGTGGTGGCAAGGAAGGTTAGGAAGCCTAATTCGAGGAATGGGGAGGGGTTTTCTGGGGGTGTGAGGGCGGAGAGAGGGGGTGGTGGTTGAGACTATGTTTAGCAGGATCTGGATATTCGGAATGCTTTGAATTTCTGAGATGCTTTGAATATTCGGGATGGATCGACAAGGAGAGTTTATGGATGCGGCAACAAACATGGATCCGAAGGCTGGGAATATCTTTTGATAGTCTCTTAAATACTAGGGGCATTACTATGGTAAGAAGACCTTGGGAGGATGAAGCGCCTACATTAGGGACTCAAATAAGGCCTGAGCTGGGTTCAAATGGCTTTTCTTTCGCAGTGCTACAACTACAACGCAATGCAAGGAAACTCGTGAATACCTCGGAATAAATCCCCTTACTCCCAACCTATCGTCCGAGATTCTCCCTAAACAATGCCTTCATAAACCCCCACCATCACCTTCACCCTCATAACCGTCATGCTGTCTTCTCGACATTTGGCTTCAATCGCAATCACCCGATTGTTGCCCGGTACATGCTTCAGAGCATTTACCTATCCTTCTTGGGAGAAGTGTCAGGATTCGTAGCAGCGTACTTGTCGCTCAACTCATTATACTCCCTGCTCAACCCCGCGGCCTGCTTCTTTAAATTCTCAATATCCCTGTCCTTCTCGGCCAGCTTATTCTTGAGTGTGCCAATCTCACCGGCGTTACCAGCTTGAGCCAACTTATCAGCCTGCTTTCCGGAAGCCTTGGGGTCGCCTTCATATCTCTTGACCTTCTCTTCGAGACGGAGAACGTCGAGGATCATGGTGTAGGTGCGGTTGAGGATTAGGGAGAGGAAGAGAGTGAAGCCGCAGAGGTACATGTTACGCTGGGAGTAAAATTTGCGGGCTTGCACTTCCATGCGCTCGTGGCCGAGGACGGCGGCTCTGCTGATCTGTTAGTCTTGTGTGTTTCGGAGAGAGAGTGGGAACTTACCCGCCCTGGGCGTCCCGGGATTCGGCAAGCTCGAGTTGGACTCGGTAAACTCGGTTTACGGAGTCGATGAAAAGGATTAGGATGAAGATGAAGGTAATCTTCATTCCATATTGTAATTTCGCGACTAACGGACTCTCTGAGCTGTATAGCGTGTGAGTAGGTGGCTCTGAAGGGTGAGGGGTAGCTCGTACATGAATGTGAACATCTTTCGGCGAATCGTGAATGGCAAAGGGATGATGAGAAGCATGAAGAGGGCCATCTCCGCTACGAGGAGCAGGAAAACCTGTGCGCCAGTTTTGTTAGCGGTGTGTAGTATGAGGGTTGGAACGGCGAGATGGCATCGTCGATTGCATGTCTGCAGAGCCGGATAGGGAAATCCCGACTTACGAGGCTGTAGTAGAGCGTCATGTTGATCGACTGGCTTTATCGAGGTCTCCGAAGGTCTTGTGTTGTTGAACTGTGTCCTATTTGAAGGTTGGTTAGCTGATGTTTTTGCAGTAGGCAGCCAGATCCAAGTCCCCGAAAGAACAAGAGAGTTGCTCTGCTTTATTGCAGAACGGATGGAGAATGCATACAGTTCCGAATTAATCTGCAAATGTGACTTGCAAATCGCTTTGGGTATGTGAAACTTTGCTATTAGTTTCTTGAAGATGGAGGAGGAAGGGTTGTGTGGTAGCTAGAGCTACAACGTCATCAGCCGAGTGTGGCTTGGTTTCCAAGGACATGCTGTGGCTGGTGGGGTGACTGGCAACTTGGCAAATGTCAAAAGTGGCTTGTTGATTTCGTAAACAAATTATCGAGCAGCTTCAAATTACTCAAAATGACTTGATTATTTGGATATCCCGAGAACCCAGGTTTGTCTTGAATATTCAATTGGGCGATTTTTTGTGTCTACGCTAAATCAGGGAAGTCTTCAGAAATGGATTTGCCAACAAATAGGATATGACATAATTGAACTAGAGGGGCCGGGAATATTGATTCATAAGGCATTTGTTTATTCTACGAATCTCTTAACTCTATGCTAATTCTAAGGCCAGCCTACTCTAAGGTCTGCCTCGGAACCTAACCTTTAAAAGTAGCTGTCCTCATCCCGATGCTAACAACCAAATCATGTTTTACCAGCCTCAGAGGTTTCGTGTTTGTCTATCTGTTATAAATTCACTATCCTAGGCATGCCTAGAATCTCATAGCTGCCTCAACCCTCCGCCTCAATCTCATAACTATTGGACTTGTGCTTTGGCTGGAACTTGAAATCAGGATGAGCAGGTCCAAGGAACATTTCACTGCAAACATGTTAGCAATAAGCCCCTGACGCAAGCAGGGAAGAGAATACCTGATCTTGATCCAATCCAAATAGTTATCACTAGCCAGCAATGTCTCCATATCATTTCTCCCCTTGTAAGCAGGAGGTCTATCTTGAAGGCTGGGCGGCAAGTGATCTAAAATACCAACAGGAACATAACGATGAGTGAAGCTGAGCCATTCTAGCAAGAAGCGACGAGTTGTCCCAACGCCCATTTCATCAGAGCCCCAGGCATCAAGTCCGTAGCGAACGAATTTCTCCACATAGCCGAGTCGTTCTGTAGCCGATTTATCGAGATATTGGCCCTTTTCAATCTCCTCGAAGACCCATGGCTTGATGAGAGCTCCGCGGGCAAGCATCACTGAATCGACACCTGCGTTTTGGACGTGGTCTAGGTAGTCAACATGCGAGTAGCAATCCCCATTTCCGATAAAGTAGATTCTCCCATCCTTTCCGTTTGCCTGGGTTCGCTCATCAGCGTCCATAATCGTGTCGGCCAGGTCATCTTTCTTCTTGTTGTAAGACTTGATAAGTGCTGCACAATCCGAGATGTATTCCCAGTCAGCCGTCTTGGTGTATCGTTGTTGTCTGCTTCTCCCGTGAAGAGTAATTGCAGCACACCCTGGTGCTCCGATACGGTCGCGGGTTTCCACACCACCAAATGCAAGCCGTTCAATGTTCTTCTCTGCCGTCGGCTTGTTGTTCATCGTACCCATTCTAATCTTCGCGGTGATTGGGACTTCTCCAGAAACAATGTTCATGCCTCTGATCATCTTCTCTAGCTTCGAGGGAGCATCGAGTAATGCAGAACCAGCACCAGTCCGGTAAACGAGATCGATTGGGCAGCCACAGTTCAAATCAATAACTCGAAGGTGGGGTAAGAGCTGAGACATGATCTGTGCAGCTTTTAGAGCTTGCCATGGCTTGTTAGCTGATACTTGAGCGCCAAATTTCAAGTCCTTGGAGTTATCATATCCTTGAACAACGGAAGTAGGTGTATATCGTGGAGGTGATATCTCGCTCTCGTGAGCTTTCATCAGTGCCCATTCTGACTTCTGACCCTGAACAAGTGGAATCGTCATGGCCATCTCAGAGTATGTAAGTTGGGCGCCGAAGTCCACACACAACCTACGGAAAGGGAAGTTGCCTTGGGTTGTTAGAGGTGCCAAAACAGGAGTTTCAGGTCCGAAGTAGATTCTGCGCTTCTCTGAGGGAAGGAAAGGTTGCTCGACATATTGAGCCCTGTTGTCTTCGGTTTCTTGTTCAGCTTTTTTTCGATGAAAGACCTTGTCCTGCTGTGCTTGATCCTTTTCTAACCACTCTCCGTACTTGTCTGCTTTCTCTGTCGGGAACTGCCTCCTTGCCAATTTGTATTTGAGGTCTCCCGACACAACGTTAAAGACCCCTGGCCGGGTTTCGTTCGCTTCGTCTGCTGGCTCTCCTGTAGCTGTCTCCTTCTCTATCAAGACCAACTCCTTCCGACCATCTTCTCTCTCAATCTCCTTCGAATGACTTGAAGCGAATCGGCATTTCCATCCAGCATGGCATTTACCATAGACCTCAAAGACAGGACAATTCCCCTCGAAGGTGGCCATATCTTCTCGCTTTCCTTCCTTGAGGTACTGTCGGATGTTGTGGCCCATCTTGCACTTTTCTCCCCATTTGCACTCCTTCGGTGAGAATTCTGGAGAGTTTGCGACACTGTTGCAAAGCTTGATAGCATCAAACCACGAACCAAAACCACGACTCTTGTTTTGACCAGACTCCTTCTTCCCCTTTCCCTTCTGCTTCTTGTTCCGACCGCCTTCGCCACCGTTTCTGTCTCTGTCGTCGACTCGGCCACGACTCTCTGCAGCATCGTCGTTCTCTGTCGAATCAGCAGTTATGCCCCTCCTGACATCAATCAGGTACCTGGTATCAATGTCAGGAAATAGTTCGTAATTGGGGGAATCGAGGCTGTGGAAACTGGAATTTCCACTCACTCTGTCTTGACCAAAGCAATGCCCTTAATTTTATCCCGAGGTTTAGCATTGGCTCCGGGCGAACCCTCTCTCTTGAATTTATTCTCTGTTTCTCCAGGTTGCAACTTGACTCTTTTGGCTGAATTGCCTCCTGAATTGCCTCCAGATCCATTGGTACCGTTTCTTTTATCCTGTTCAGCTCTGGTCATTGCTGAATCTTCTGGCAGGACTGGTTGTGGTGGATTTGCTATTTCTAGGCGCTCTTCGTCACGAGGTCTCTTGAGAGATTGCTGGGGACTGGCTGGGTTGGGGACCGGAGTAGACATAATGCCGAATTGTCAACAAGCAGGATCTCCTTCTTGTTGATTGTTGATGGAATTTTGATCCTGCTCTCTGAGACTGTTGATTCAGTAGCTCCTCAAGCTTCCCCTCCAGATTTTCTTTATCGGCACCTTATCTTAGCATGCACTAGTGCAATTGGGCGATCTGGAGCCTGGCAGCTTCCATTCAACCTGAGCAAATGTGACCATTTCGATTATTTAAATCATGACATATATTGAAACAAA
This sequence comes from Bryoglossum gracile, assembly GCA_037952635.1. Taxonomy (NCBI): domain Eukaryota; kingdom Fungi; phylum Ascomycota; class Leotiomycetes; order Helotiales; family Bryoglossaceae; genus Bryoglossum; species Bryoglossum gracile. The sequence continues at coordinate 58,435 of JAPZPB010000122.1, read as the reverse complement.
GCTAACAGTCAAAAGCGAGTTCATTGTTATCTCAGGGTGGTATCGAAGGCTAGGTGAAGCAACGGCATATGATCTTCTTGCTTTTATGTCGGGTTGCATGCCTCTAGGACGTCTGGAAGTACTCCACTTCGAGCTACGGCCTTCCTTCCTCACAGCTCCCGAGTTCCTAGTTCATAAGTCACAATCCTTATTGAGTATGCCAATAAGCAAGATCTCGACCGGCGAAGAAAATATCTTCAATTGCACCATGTCTTCTTGGTGATTGCAGTCCGGAGTCAAACCTCTCCTATGAGTTGCCCGAAATCTCGGTTTGAGGCTAACAGTTGCAGGGGGCGCTTCAATTCATGCGCGACTCCACCACTTCAGCTATTCTCCCAGTCTACCCTCTCCCAATCTAAACACTCTCAACAGACAATGATAACGCGGATCCACCAAGATACAAACCTCCGCCGCATATGCAATGGCTGACTCTCAAAAGTCCTCGTCTTCTGACAAAACAGCCCGACCGCACCCCGTTGTTAAGACGAGCAAGCTCCTCCGGTCTCAGAAGATCATTCAGCTCTCTCCGTCCGATACACGGCCTCAAGACATCCCCGAAGATACAGTACCTCCTCGCGAGCAAGCGCCTCCTACGAGAAGCCATACGCCAGGCCACCTATCCACAAAGAGTCAGGACAGGAGGAAGAAGGCTTCGGATCTGGCTTTGCGCCAACGCTCCCAATCACTGTCTCAGAAGGAATCTTCATCCGTAAATGCCTCCAAAGCATCCAAACCGCCACCGACACACAGCAATGGCAGCAATGGGAGTCTTCACTCGCTCAAGACAGAAAATGCCCTTTCCCCGCCCATGACGGGTACACCGGGTCAATCATCTCCAGATCCTCGACGACCCCTGAATATCCGCTCGACCTCAGCAATCGCAGCCAAACCCAGCTCAGCAGGTGGCCCCTCCCCCGCTCCCGTCCGAAACCTCACACCCTCCCAACGTGCCCCCCGAGGCCCTCACATCCCGTTTCCACCTCTGCCAGACCCTCAAACCGCCCCCGATGTCCAGCCTGCTCCCGCAAGTGGCATGTACTGGTCTCGCGCGCCTGTCTCGGGAGCTTCCCATACCTCGCTACGAGCACACACGACCACGCTCGTAGGATCTAACATCTTCGTCTTCGGTGGCTGCGACTCTCGATCTTGTTTCAACGAGTTATACATGTTGGACGCCGATGCCTTCTATTTCTCCTGTCCCTACGTCTGTGGAGATATCCCCGTCCCGCTCCGAGCCATGACCTGTACCGCCGTAGGCAAAAAGCTAATCGTCTTCGGTGGTGGCGACGGTCCTGCCTACTACAACGACGTCTACGTTCTGGACACAGTTAATTTGCGCTGGAGCAAGCCCGTAATTGGCGGGGACCGCCAGCCCTCCAAACGGCGAGCCCATACGGCCTGTCTCTGGCGAAACGGTATCTACGTTTTCGGCGGCGGTGATGGTGTACGTGCTTTGAACGATGTCTGGCGTCTAGACGTAGCAGACACTAGTAAAATGTCATGGAAACTGATATCTGCCCCTTCTTCCGGCCCTGTAGAAGACAAAACGAAACCAAAGGCAAGGGGATATCACACTGCCAACATGGTCGGCTCAAAACTGATAATCTTCGGCGGATCCGATGGCGGCGAATGTTTCCGCGATGTCTGGGTTTTCGACGTCGAAACATTAACCTTCAGTCCCGTCCACATCCCTCTCTCCTACCCGCGGCTCTCACACACCGCAACAATAGTCGGGTCGTATCTCTTCGTGATAGGAGGTCATGATGGGGTTGAGTACTCGAATGAAGTGCTATTGCTGAATCTTGTGACGATGGTTTGGGATAAGAGGAGGATTTATGGACAGCCGCCGAAACCAAGGGGCTATCATGGGACGGTGCTGCATGATAGTAGACTAATTGTGGTGGGAGGTTTTGATGGTGGAGAGGTGTTTGGGGATGTGAGGGTGCTGGAGTTGGCGGTACATGCTTATTATAGCCAGATTTCGCATTTCAGTATCGATGTTTGACTGACCCCCTACCCATTTCGCTAAAGGATCTCATAATTGCACTTGAGATATCTATCAATTGGTAGGTTTTCTAAAGAAGCCAGTAGAGAAGGTTTTGGAAGTTCAAAGGGACGGATATCCCTGCCGTGTTAAGAGTTGACTTTTGGACAAGACCGCGTTATGTCATTTCAAGAAAGGGATAGAAGAAGAGGGCCTGGCGTGTTAGGAGAAGAGTTTATGTTTGTGTCTGCTTATGATTTATGACGGCATGAGGGATGTGTATAAGAGATACCAGGTTCAGCATGGGCCAGGGTTTGTGATTTTGTAATTTCTACCCAAGTAATAGAACAGCTTTGCATTCTATCCACGATTCGAGATTCGAAACCAGATTCGACTAGCCTAAGATCTGATTCATGTGTTATCTCACGGAAGGGTTGTTCTGAGAAAGAGATGAGAGCAATGTGGAAGTCGAGGATACTCGGCTTAGTAGTGGTGCTACCTTTTCCCCTTTTTCCATCTCGACGGTTTCTCGATTGAAAGAGGGAGGTCCTTCATGGTACTGTAGGTACAGTACAGTACAGTACAGTACAGTAATGTAATACGAGACTTGGATTCCAAGTGCGATATCTGATTTTCGTGATTTGGAAGGGAACGTGGTGCGGTGATTTCAGAGGCCTCGCGTGGTGTGGTGGAAATGGTGTGGTGATGTTGCTTTCCGAGGAAGTGTGAGTTGCATACTGTATCATAAAGTCTTGTTTGTATAAACAGTACAGCACCAGTATCTCCATAGAGACGATTTTCATTGGTAGCATCACAATCCTGTACGGCATTTATGAGCCGGCGGTTCTATTTTATGCACAGTACAAGTAGGATTGAGAGTGCGGTGAAGTCCTGATGGCGTTCCGTCTCGTGTTGAGACTCTGGAACGGGGTGTGTGTACGTAAGCAAGCTATGGTTGTGGGGGGAGCTGCAGTGGCGGTGAGGTTGGTAGTTGTACTGTACAAGTCCCATGTTCTCTCTCTCTCTCTCTCTGTGGTTCGGGAAACACAGCGGTGTAGTAGTTACGTGAGGTGATGATGCGGTCTCATGTGAGACTCTCTTTCCCGAATGCAGAGACGGTCGCCCAATAGCCCGGTAGTCTCCCAACTTCCACTACCCCCCCTAAATAAACACTGGCGTGTCCATGGTGGCACAGACAGACTTTCTCTGAGTTTTGGCTGATGCCAACCGTATGGAGCTAGTTTTTATTTAAGGGGGATAGATATACAACTTTCATTAACTTTTCCGAGCAAATTTCTCCCCAAAAAGAAACTCAGGTATACACTTTATCATCATACACTTCACTCTCCTTCCCCTTCGCTTAGCCGCTAACTCACCCCGATCTTTAACCTTCGCCCCATCCACAACAGCATGCTTTCTAGCATCACTCTGCTTCTGCCTCTGGTCTTCCTGCGATCTATTCTGTGTAGCTTCTGCTTTTGCGTAGTCAATCTTCCCTGCAGCCTTTTATCTCATTCACAAGTCTATTCTTAATTGCCTTCTTGTCAGGATGTGTTTGGGAAAAGTCTATGGTTTGTTAGGAGAAAAAGAGAGCTTACTACTGGCAGTAGGAGAGGACTTGGGCGATGGAGATGGGGATGAAGCGTGGTCGGCTTCTTCTTGTTTCTTGACAGCGGTCTTGCGGCCGGCTATTTTGCGCTCTTCGGTTGCTACCATGTCTGCGCAGGAGCTGTTAGTAAAGTCCTATCTCATCCACAACTACAACTCCCACTACATGGGTAGTAGACAAAAGGAATCTGGCAACTCACCTCTCCACAAATCCTCTCCCTCATAAGCCTCATGATGAATCTTCTTCTCAATCATGTGCTTGTGCTCCGGATCTTCTGGATCCAAAATCATAACCGTCTCCCACCTTCCCCTGCCCTTATTCGCATCGCCTACCTCAAACGCCGCCGTCGCGATCAGCACCGCCAGAGTCAGACCCTGTGCATAAACCCTGGCCTGCACAAGTTTCTGCGCTCGCGTCAGATACGGATTCCTCCCTACAAGCGCAAGTGAAAGTCCTATTGAAGCAACCCAGGACGCTGTGACGATTGGGTAACGATTCTCCCGACCCCAGTCTTTGAAGCGGGCAAAGGCAGATTCATTGGCCCGGGCGGCTTCGAGATCAGAGGTTGCGCGATCGCGGTACTGACGCGCGGGGTCGCGGGCCATTTCGTAGTTTCGGGATGCTCGGTCGGCGTTCACGATCGAGGCGAAGGTGCCAGTGGAGGTGACGAGGAAGGTTTTCATGGGGAGAGTGAGCGAGCGGAAGTTGGGGAAGCGGTGGTGGGCGCCGTAGACCGCTGCTAGGCCCTGGGAAAGAAAAATGTTAGTGGAAGTTTGAGGATATAAGGAGGGGGAGGAGCAGCGAAGCAAAAGCCCACGCAATGGTGGGGGAGCAGCAGATGGGGTAAGAAGGGACGTACGAGGCCGAGCCCGAGTACTCCTCCTACGATACCGCCTTTAACGGTGGCATTGTAGTGTGCTTGTTCTTCTTCTTTTGTGAGGATCTTCATGTTGTTTGTGGTGCTGAGAAAATGGGGTAGCTAGGAGTATCGTGTGAGGGGCCGGGCTAGATATCCTCTCTTCTAATGGTCCTCGATGGGGTAAAAATCCGAAATACAGTAATTGCCTGTCGTATGATTGTTGTTATGGGTCGCTGAGTCGTACGTTTTGTTGACTTGGTATCGGCCAGGAGAGAGATGATGCCGTTCTCTTAATGTGTCTAAGCTGCAAACCGGAATTGAGATTGATTTGGAAAAGAGCAATTGAGGGCGATGGGTGCCGCAGACTTATAAAGCCCTTGTACTTGTGCAGCTTCTCGAGTGTTCGTGGATGAGCTTTGAAATGTGGTCGTCGGAGATGCAAGATTTTTGATTTTGTAAGCCTGATACAGGAGTGAGCTCATGGAGCAGAAAAATGTGGTGTGACGATGATGCTGCACTCGGGGTTTGTAAGGATCAGTTTATTGATATGAGCGGAGTCTTTGATAGGTAACTACGATGTGTATTTGATTTGTTCCAGTTGAATGGCTGGCTGTCTCATCTAGGCGAGAGTTTCCATAAACTTCAGATAATATCTACTAGATTGACTCTCAAATCCCGCTCCGTCATACCGAGAGAACCCCGGTCTCCGAGCCGAGTTGTTTTCGAGAATGGCGAAGGCCGGAATGGGTTTGTTTGGCATGAGTAAGAACAACTGGCTCTTGGGTCAGGAAGTGGTTTTATATCTTCAAGTACTGTAGTTGATGCACTGGAAGTCTCTTTGAAATTTATCATGGTGGGATAGAAGTTTCACAAGAGGAGGCCTCCGGCGTCATTCCCCAGTCTTTCAGTCACAGGTGGCATGTCTTGAGTCTAGATGTACAGTACCTTTATATAGCTTATACTGGCTGCATGACTGAGATAGCTAACCGGTGGGGTTGCATGAGAGAGTGTGGGATCCGGAGAAAAGGGAAATATGGAGAACAGATGTGTTGGAGGAGTGGATGATTTGAGTGGTCTTGAGGATTCGATAAGCCATAGGGGATTTCCTAAGTGCCTTGTCACTGTAAGGCTCTGGAACTTATTGTCGAGAAGCAAGACAGACTAAGACATCCTCAAAGACAAAGTCAACGACTAAGTCAATGACCTCCTTAGTCCTTAACATCATGAACTTCACCATTTCCTCAGCCTAGAATCACAAGATACAGTGTCTAGCTGTAGTCCATGGAGCTCTTCTACAGTACAGTTATCTCTTATCGAGGTCTCAGGGGATCGAGTAAACATCCACAGGACGCAGCTCATCTAGATTGCTCGAGGCTGCAACCTCTTCACAGTCTTACAGTACACTTGCTCATAGACCCCGTAACCTAGATACCTCGATATTGACACACTTATGCAAAAGGAATTATGAGAAGCATCAGACGTTGGTTGCTCACAATAATACATGCCACCTCCTCAGTCCATTCGTCACTTCCGAGGTACAGCTCAACTCCTGTACTCTCAAGACATCGGACCCAAGCACAAAGTAAGACAAGGGTGCATTACTGTACAGTACAACGTACAGTAAAAGCTTGGCCAGGGTGTTAGAGCGAGAGGAAGACTAGCGGAAGACTGGCGGAGGACTAGGTCGCTTGAGAAACAAGACTCCAAGAGAAAGCATCGAGTCAGAGCCATAAGCCACACTTGGTTGCCCATGAACGCCTTTATGACTGCCACCACCTTCTGCCACCTACTTCCTGTTATTACTGTATGAGAAATGAACCACCATGGAATGGAGTTGACGGACCCCTATCTGGGATGGGGCTTGATGAGGACGGGACTGGGGCATGGAGGAGACGGAGGAGATGGAGGGAATGGAGGAGATGTAAGTGGGAAACTAAGTAAGCATAAATAGGCACAGGGGATCTTCCATAAGAACGAGATTCGGGATGATCAACCGGCTGAACTTTGGGAGTAAGATCCGAGGAAGAGTACCTAGGGACGGACTTATTGAAGTCGTTGTATCATCATCCGCTTGTTTGTTTGTTTGCTTAGAGGGTCCTAGTCCCCAAGCAGCCATCATCGTGGACCATACAGTACCACCTCTTCCACTTCAAACTGTTCTGTTCCTGGCTAGGATATAGCTCCAGCGAGAGTAATTACGCAGTGCCGCGACAAGCAACTAACCTGGGCACACCGAGGGAGCATCAACATACAATAACAAGATGATATCCGACTCTCAGCTCCCCAGTTCCCAGCAATTCCCACCAGAGATATTCCACCTTTACATACAGTACCTCCGTATAGTAAAAGCAATCTCAACTGCAGCACACCCCCCATCTCTACTGTCCTCGACTTTCAAACATCTCTCTCGACCTGCATCGAGTTCACCCTCACCGCTGCACAATTTGCACCCTCATTGCCTCTCCCGCCATCCGCCCGTTGGCCCCAAGAAAGTCTAGGAGGTCCTGCGTTTGACCGTCCCTTCGAGTCATACCTAAAGGCATCCATAGCTCCCGTCGTCTTGCATATACTTGGTTGTGCAGCTCCTGCTCTCCAACACCTTTTGTCTGTCCTCTACCTACAGTAGCACTGCTCCTGTAATCAATCACCATACATACCGTTGCAACTCGCAACTCGCAACTCGCAACTTGCAACTTGGAACTTGCAACTCTCGTCGGCCCTACATCTACCTACCAGACCAAACAAGACTACTGTGCTGTTCGCCCCACCCAAGAAATGCCACTTATTGGCTGGTTCAATTCGGGTGGCTCGAGCGACCTCTCTCGCAATAAAGCAGCATCAGGCTCGCCTACTACTACTTCGAGTACTCGCCCAAGTCACTTCGACGAAGAACCGCCAGTATTCAACGATTCGCCATCAGAAGCGTCGTCGCCCTTCTCGTCCTTCTCTCAGCCCTTGACTCCTAAATACGATCTCGATAGCGACAATCCAGATTCGAGAGAGACCATGCACTCTACCTCCCCGCTGCCTATTCCAACTAGAAATTCGTCATCGTCGCCGTCATCCCAAGGGACCAAGACCGGAAACTATCACGACAGCGATTCGCGCACTTCTGCTATGATGTCTGAAACAGCTGCCTTTGATTCAAGTATGGGCCGAACCAGACAAGACTCGTTCGCTGGAGCAAGGCCCATCTCTATGAACAACCCAAATAGAAATGCCGACGGTCGGCAGCGTCGAGAGAGTCTGGCTGGAAGCCTCGTCGGAGGCATGAGCTGGGGAGGCGTCTCTGTTGGAAGTTGGATTCGAGATGAGTGAGTAGTTCTATTATGTATCTAATGCCAGGCTTTGTCAGGCCGCTCGAGATAACTATCGCAACATGGTGTTGCTTGATAGTGGTGGGCTCAATTTGCCGCATCATACTGATTATCGATAGCATTATTATGGCCGGCACATCACCATTCCCTTACCAGTCGCCATCCTTTCACTCGTCATCCTACCTACCGAAGCTCGAGGCCAACTTCATGAGAGACTTTGCATGCTGCGGAATGACATTGCCCACTCTGCACGATCTTCTACAACATTATGAGGAGGCACATGCTCAGCAGACCCCGCAATCATTGCGTACTGCGTCAGCTGCAGTTCGCGCAAGAGAGAATTCGACCCCGAATAGCAAGGCGGCTATCGCAGCTCAGGCGGCTTCATCGGTTCAACAACAACAACAGACCCAGCAACAACAGACTCAACAATTGCAACCTCCTCGGCCGCAAGGCTTACAAATGCCACATGGTGGTGCAAGTGTTGGTGGGATTCAGTTGATGCGCCAGCAGCAACAGTCTCAACCCTCTACGCCCGTTCAGAAGAATGTTCAGCCAGTATCAGATGAAATGGAGGGAGTGGAAGATATGGAGATGGACGATGCGATCGGACCTCTGGACAACAATACAGTAGATACGCCAGTTCAGGCACACCAAAAACCTGTTCAAGCTGCCCAGCAATCTATGTTTGGACAAGGCCCAAGACCAAGCTTGCATCTAAATTCCAGCGGTCTGCAGCACTCCGGCCTTCGGACATCTCAACCTACAACCCCAGCAACTTCAGGATTTGGTTTCCAGAACAACCCTACCGTTTCATCTGTTAATACCCCAACCCTCAGTACGCTTCCAGTTCAACAATCCCATACCTTCTCTCCCGATACCTCAGTCCCGGGAACCCCCGCCGGGGAAATGGAGGATGAATATGCGCAGATGCAGATGCAAATGAACATGGGCAACCGCATGAATATGGGTAACATGAACAACTTTGGTAACTTTGGTGGCATGGGCGCTGATAGTCTTGGATTTGGAAATATTGATCTGTGCATTGACGAGCCTGCTAAGAGACTGTACAGTCCGAACGGGTACAACAACCAGAAGTTGCAGCAGCAATTCGCAAACTTCGGTCTGGGACAAGGTCAATATGGCAATAACAACGAGCTCATGATGAACGCTTATCGGACGCAACAAATGATGGCTGCTATGGGCAATCCTCAAGCACCACTGATGATGGAAGAAGAGCACAAGCCATTCAGATGTCCGGTTATCGGTTGTGAGAAGGCATACAAGAACCAGAACGGTCTCAAGTATCACAAGACTCACGGTCACCAAACTCAGCAATTACATGACAACGCGGATGGAACATTCTCAATTGTTAACCCCGAGACCTCTACTCCTTACCCGGGTACTCTGGGTATGGAGAAGGAGAAGCCCTACAAGTGCGATGTTTGCGGCAAGCGATACAAGAACTTGAATGGTTTGAAATATGTAAGTACCACGTCCCTGCTTCTTACTCCAGAATTCAGACTAATTCGGAGTAGCATCGACAACACTCACCTCCTTGTAACCCTGATCTCAAGTTGAACAGTCACATGGCGGCTGTAGGCTTGATGGGCGGCCTCAATGCCATGCCCGGTATTGGCGAGGAAGGTATGATGTGATATGAAGCATTGAATCTTTCAGAAACGGCATCCTTCAACGAGTCTCCTTCTTTGCATCCGCACCCTCGGTCTTTCACATACAAACACGGCGTACATTCTTCACAAAACTTGCATTGGGCGGAGTTAAATATCACGAGCTAAGACCTATACCCCCGGATAGATTGAATGGGCGAAAGACTCTGGAACGGTTAGAAACTGTGCTTTATACATTATCTTCTTGGCACGGCTTCGACTTGCATACGACCCGAAAAACACAAAAACCGAATCCCTCCGATCCGGCCTCAACGATCGCGAGACGAACGCTTACGCTTCTACCTTTCTCAAGTCACATATTTCACTCTGGTGGTATTGCTCTTTGGCTCTCCTTGCTTGCGAGACAGATCCAGCAAACTAAAAAGTTCCACTCCTCTTTTCTTGCGTCATCTCCTCCTCTTCTGTCGATTCTGGCTAGCTAAATCTCCTTTCTTTTCTGTTACTTACTTTACTTTATCAATATTGGATGGTGGCGTAATGGATCCCGGTTTCTTCGAGAGTCGAGACCAGAACCAGAGGTGTTGCTTTGTTTATAGACTTGTTTCGGATCGATCTAAGAGCCTTGGTTACATAACCGGGGTTTTTTTTGTATGGAGTCTAATTTGCTCTGGATAGCTGTTTGCTTAGGGAGTAGAAAAGTTGGAGGGACTGCAGTACATGGCCAGAATGGTTATCGAAAGGCAGTTTTTGTTTGCGGCGCGGTGCGGCTGGCGTTTAGATGGCTGGGCTTGGCGAAATAGCGAATTGCGAACTTACGAGCGAGAAGAGCAATCCAAATTGTGTTGATACTATTCCTTGTCCCCTCCTGACTCCATGACGTGATTGTGAGGCTCAACCACTAATACTGTATCGATATGATGGATCTAAGGATGAACAACCCCTTCACCCCAACCTTGGCACTTCCCCCGGCTCAATATTCTCCTACCCTGCAAACCTCACCGGCACAGGCAACCGATCATACAGTACAGTACAGTACAGTACAGGTAACCAGTCCAAGACCGGCATTCTTGAATTCACTGGTAGAGAGTCGTCAAAGCACCTCCACATGTTGGATTGGGACTGACTCGTTAGTCACAACTTTAGATGTTGGTGTCCAAGCTTGAGTTTTTCTAGAAGCTCTGATTGTACTAGCTCTTTACTGACTTGCAGGCCAGGGATGTTGGAAGGTTGGAAAGTCAATTACTGTACTGTACACGACAAGGCAAGGAACAGGGAAGTCATGGTATCTAACTCCAATCCGTACTGTTGTTGAATGATACCAAGACTCCTGACAACAACAGCAACAACAACAAGAAGACGAGCAGAGCAGGAAAGCCGCCGCCACTTGCCTCCTAACCCCCAGCACCAGCCAGATCACAAGATTCCTCAGCTGGGTTCAGAGTCCAGAACCAAGGAATACAATCACTAACCAGGGCTCTCGCTCAGCTCGAAAAGGGGGTTCCCTTTACAGACTCTACTTGCCGCTGGTGAGCGAGGGGGGTCCATGGGCATATGCACTTCAGTAAGAGTGGGCTTTCCCTAGGTGCGGCTCCTAGTTGCTGCCAAACTCCTCTTGACGATCAAGTCCGGAAGGCTCTTTCCTCAACGGTTCTGGTTCTGGTCTTACAGTACTTCTTAAGTTCTTGGAAGGCTTCCTCGCCTCCCGCGGTCCTCGTGGTGAATTGGAGCCAGCTAATCGGCTTACTCCGTTCGTTGGAGTCTTCGAACGAAGTAACTTGTCTAAGTTGTCTGTAACTGAAGAACAGGGCTAGAGATGCGTCCGGGACTAACCCGGATCATACATACTGCAACGTGCGAGTGGATCTCCAAGACACGTCTAATCTCCTAAACCGCTTCGTAGCGATCGTGCCACCCACGCCTCGTCAATAGATTGGTAATCAGATAGGTACAGCAGAGCCGAGTCAAGACCACTCCTTATACAGGCCTCAACTCACGCTTTTACAGTTCCAAGTACTGCACCAGTGTAGGTAATCAATCAGGGAATAAAGCAACCAACAAGCGACCATCCAACTCTCTCCTGCTCGTTTTGAAGCGCCAACTCTGAAGCACCAACCCGAGCGGAGCTCCCAACGCTTTCTCCCTTCACAACCAAGACCAAGGAACGAGTCAGTCATTCGTTCGTCTTCGGCCACCGGCTGCCCTTCCTCGCTGGTACTGTAAGCTGTGATTTTCCCAAAAGAGCGGAAATGGCGGCGCTTGTGCTGAACTCTATTCCTTCCCGCCGTACAGTCAGTCCTGTGACGAACTGAGGGATTGGCCCGGAGGCTGTTTGCTCTGCCCCGTCCTGCCCTTCAGGCTTTGGGTTGAGCGGCTTGCCTGTTTGGGATGGAGACGTGGGCATGAATGGGGGTGGTGATGGGGTGGGGGCCAGAGGGTCCTGTGAGACTGTGAGACTGTGAGACTGTGAGACTGTGACGTTGGAGGTGCGTGAGTAGAGGGGTAGAGGTGCTTGGGGGGGGTTTATGTGTGTGATGTTGGACCAAGAATCGGGATGGTGTTGTTAGTAGTAATACGAGATAATGTGTGATGTTACTTGATATTTGATACAGTACTAAAGTACAGTACTGTAGTACCTGTACTGAACATTACAAATCAAATATCCGACATGGAGAGGAAGTGGTTGGGTCAGCGAAGTGGCGTTCGGTCCCTGCATTTTGACTTGCTTTCTACTGGCGGGCCAATTTACATCTACTGCATGTACTGTACATGTACATTTACAGTACATCGTCACTCTCCCACTTCAAAACCAACCTCTTCCAAACAGCTCTTTCTAACGTAAACACCCAATTTGGGGTTTTTAATTAACAAGCCCATATCTCCGAAACCATCCGAGTAGATCCTCCCAGCCACCTCAAATAGACATGCTCAAACGGCCCTATTCCTGCGTTCGTTGGAAGGAGGAAGGTCCACGCCGCCTTATACCGTGCTCACCGCTCTACTCTAATGGAGATACGAAGGGAGAGGACTGTAGCTGAGGTCGAAGAATGGGCGTAGATCCTAGGTGTGAACTGCAGACCTGGTGATGTTCTAGTGGCTGGGCAAGTGTTTCTAGTGCTTCTAGGGTGAGGCTAAGGTAAAGCAGATGAGCAAGGAGACGAGTGACGAGAGGTTGACGACGTCGACGACGACAACGACGGATGGATGGATGCCGGCTTGGGAGGAGGTGGCGAGATGTGGTGGATACGAAGGTGTACGAAGGGTGGGCGTTGGGTGGAGCGGAGGCGAGGGTGGAAGCGGAGGAGAGAGTGGAATTCCTGCGCGAGTGGAATAGCCGACGGGCGACCGAAGTAGACCGAGGTGGTGCCACCGGTGACTGAGACTCGGAAATGGTCCGGTACATGAGGAACAGCAAGCAAGACATCTCGTAAGGCTGAGATGTCTCTCGGTCCCCTTTTCAAGCGGCGATCATTCTACTGTACTGCACTATACAGGACATGGAAGAAGCGGTGGCCAGATGCCGATAGTTTTCAATGTCCCCCCTTTTTTTCAAAACATGGTTTTGCATCTCCCCACCTTGCCCACCGCCGCTTGGTACAAGGCTCGGTATTAGCTAATGTCGTGTAGTCCTGTATGTCAAACTCGCTGGCGCTGTAATGTCCCACTATAAGTGTCATCGTCGTCGGTCGGAAATGAGGACATTCACCTATATCCTCCGCAGACAAGAACAAATTCGAAAAATGGTACTCAGGTTTATGTGCTAATCAAATTCCCCAAGGAGTAACCCTAGGTAGTGGAAGGTGCCTAACATAATGAAAGAGGTCTTGTCATCCTCGTGGCTGGGTAGTTAGTTAAATAAAGCTGTTAAATTCAAGTCGGCTGGAGCACGCAAAATTGAAGATATACGATTTATAAAGGAAGACAGGAAAGATACAGTATTCAACAAAATATCTGGTGTAGGTAGGCATTAGCTAATACAAGCCTTACACTAAGCGGCGGTGTGGAAAAGGGCGAGATTCAAAATCAAGCCTTGAAAAAAGGGGGAGATCGGTCGGGCGTTGCGTTGTCTCTACGTGCTTCGATGCTGGGATTGTGGAACGAAATAGAAGGAAATGAGAGAGGGATGAGCCGACGAGAGCATGATGAGGCTGAGGGATTTGAGATGAGGTTTCAGTTGGGCTCGTGTTGGACGACGGGGGATGGTGATGATGGGAGGAGCATCCTGGGACGGGGAGAGATGAGAGAAAAGCAATATGGGCAGGGATGGGTTGTTAGATAGAGTGGTAGGTGCTGTTAAACCCCTATTTTGGGGGATAAGCAAATGGTAAGATACTGTAAGTGAGATTCTGAGCCTCAAAGTTCTTGAGATGGTCTTTTGACTCTTTTCAGCGGCTGTCACTTGTAGTTGGCACGTGATTTACCCCTTTCTTCTTCTAGCTCTAGAACGGCTCTTGTTCCGAGAAATGCTTGAATATGAAAGAGGGCCTTTCAACTTTGTCAAATGATTTATTTTTGTGTTGCGTCGTTTTGGCATGTACTGTACTATTCCGTTGCGGACTTCTTTGGTTGTGAAGTGTCAAGTCGAGCAAGTCTTCCGAAACGAGAGCCGCTGCAATTGAAAATCAGACTTTAGAGAGCAAACTTCGGTCGTTCAATCAATGCGGAGGGCTTGCAACCAAAGGCACCCTGCAGATTCAAGTCGCTCTCCATCCTCGAGCCCTTGTGAAGGTTGAAGTTGTCCTGAATACTCAAGTTATGCTCGCGATCAAGGTGCTGCGTACTTGCTAAGCTCTCATCAATGCCCTCCCAAATATAATGACCGCTATGATTAGTTGAGAACTGGGAATATTCTGAGATGGGGATTGGGATGAAAATAAAACGAGGAGCGGGCGAGGATGAAGGAGCGTGTGCTCATAAGCCTACTGTGTACAAAGTTGAAGAAAATAGAGAAATTCGCAACTCGAACAATTCATCGGATGTTGCGAGTCCACTTTGAGGTGAGCTCTGAGTTGGAGTTCGATATCGCATCAGAGCTAAATGCTCGCTTCTTAAACACCTCAACTCAACCCATCCCTTTTCAACTTCTCAACACCCGACGATTCATATTAATTCCTTGTAACGCGACACAGATCGGAATTGGACTTGAGGCTACGCTCCATCGTTTGGAGGCGTAGATCAAGAGTCGATTTCGCTTTTTCGCTTTGCACTTTCTTGCTCCCTTCAACTTCCCGTCCGCCCTCAATTCCAACTCGTCACATGCTTTTGCATACAGCTGATACAAAAGCTCAACCCTTCATGTCACCTTATTAACTTCTCAGATCATTACTCTAGTACCGAGCAAGCCGCAAGCTAGGCTTAGTTCTGTATCACAATGTGAGCACATCTCAATCCCACTTTCAAGACGAGTAAAGGAGAACGATATACTAACATGACATTTTGGTCTTCGCTAGTCTTCGCATCAGATCATATCCTCCCAAGTCAGCGGGGACTTGAAGCATCTATCGATTCTTGCTCCAACCCGTCGTAAGTGCATGTCCTGCTAGCCGATCTTTATCAATTGATCAGACCTAATGTTGACTTTTTGCAAAGAGGAATTCGTCGCCTAGAGAACCTTTCATCGACCGTTTCCCCATTAACCCGACGTCAAAAAATGGCTGCTCATCAACCCCCCGGGTTCAATGACGAAGTTGACCCCGAGACTGCTCTCTTGATCCTCCAACTCCAGCTTGAAGATGCCGAGCAGCTCGCCAAAAATAACGATGAAGCAAACTTCAATTTAGCATTAAAGCTTATGCGTGATGAGTTTGCACAACAACAGGAAATTACACGAGACCATCGTGTTGCCCGCGCAGTGTCCGCACCTGGGAATGCTGAGCCGAATAACGCTGGAGGGGCTCCGGGAATGGTAGCTCCAGCTGTTATTCCTGTTCAACGGGCTCAGCCGATCAGACGGGCTGGTGCCGTTCTTTATCCTGTTTGGAGTGCTGAAGAAGCTCGGATAGTAACTTCTGTTGAAGGTCCTGCACCCCGCCGCCAGCCCTTTGCCCCTCAACCTGCTCCCCCGCGGATCGTTATTCCTCCACGTCTCCAACCCGAACCCCTTCGAGCTGTTGCGCCTCAAGTCAATGTCCCAGCACGCCCTCAGCCACCTGCCCTTCAAGCAGTAGCCTCTCATATTGCCGCCACCAAGGTTACTGCCGCCCAAGTCGCTGCTCCTCTAGCTCTCGCTGCTCCAGCCGCGGTTGATAGGCCCACCAGTATCCGACCTGCTAGATTACCAGCAGCTATCACCGGTGGCAAATTAGGCAAGATCGATGTTCCTGTTCAGGATTCTGACGATGAAGAGATTATTCCAGTTGCCGGTTCCAGACCTATAGCTCGACCAGCTACTACCCCACTTGTATCTCTCACCCCAAAGCGTACTATCACAGCTACGGCGAGCTCGTCAAATGCTGTCCGGTGCACTGGAATGACTGCACTCAATGATCGCGGAGCCTCAACGCCGGCAGTTAAGAAAGATAAAAACTCAATTCAGGGTGAGGCCGTCGGCGACTCTACCCCACCAGCTAACAATGCTACTTCAAATGTCCCTACTACCCCGCAACCTCGAGCTATCTCCTCTACCTCGGCTGTGGCAGTCTCACCGGCCATTGCAGCTTCTAGAAGTGATTCTGTCAATGCGTCTCCTAAGTTTGTTGACGGAGGTTTCCAAGCCGGGCAAGCCCGTGATAACAACCAAGCTGGTATGGCCATTCAAATCAGCAAGACTTCTGAAGCTGCAGGGATCTCTAATAGTTACATGACTATATCAGATCATCAGAGTAAAGGAAAAGCAGTGTCAGAAAGCATGGCGAGTCCTGATGCTACTAACTCTAAGAAAGTAGCTCCGCTGAGAACTATTGCCTCTAGCTCAGCAGCGACTGTGTTTTCCAAGCCTTCGAATGGAGAGTCTTCGACGAGAAATATCGCTTCTAGCTCAAACAACCCCATTCTCACCACGGCTTCCACAACTTTGACTAGAGCAGAGGCTCCTACTGCTGAGCCGCCTCAGTCTCCCACTGCAGCAGAACTTCTCACGGCCCCTGCAAAGCCACAACCATCAATTTCCAATGTCCCAGCTCCAGCTCCAGCCCCGGTCCCAACTTTTGACTGCGTCATCTGTCAAGATTCCTTCCTCCAAAAGGATCTTGCAAACATAGATTGTGGTCACAAAATTTGCGGGCCTTGTGTTCAACGCTTATACCAGAGTTCTTTCAAGGACGAGAACATCTTTCCCCCACGCTGTTGCGTGCAGGTTCCTATCACGTTTGAGAGAGTTGCTGATATGATGACAGCTGATATTGAAAAGGAGCTCGGTGAGAAGAAGATCGAGTTCGGAACCGAAGTTAGAAAGCGAGTGTATTGTTCCAGCACGGACTGTGGCAAATTTATCCATTTTACAGTTGAGGGACAAAACTTCCAAGAATGCTCAGACTGCAAAGCCAAAACCTGTTCATTCTGCAAGGGGAAGTTCCACAACGCATTCAATGAAACCGAATGTTCGGCCTCTCCCGAGATCAAAGAAACGAAGAAGCTGGCAAATAGCTTGGGTTGGTCAGAATGCCCTCAATGTCATCGCTTGGTCGAACTAGAAGCTGGGTGTTATCACATTAGGTTTGTTTCCTTATAAGACGCTTGACTGCCGCCATACTGACTATGCTAGATGCCCATGCAAGAAGCACTTCTGCTATCTTTGCAAAGCTGATTGGGTTTCTAATCCGAATAAATGTGGGTGCCCACTCTATGCCATTCGAAATGTCATCCGTGGAGAAAACCCGAATGCAGGTGAGGAAGCTAGGCAGCTCGCTCAGCAGGCAGCAATTCTTAGAGACATTGCAGCGCTACGTCGGCGTGCAGTGGGAGATCCAGACGCCCTTCGTATGAGAGCGAGAGAGGCAGCCCAAGCGGGAGAGGCAGACCAGGCGAGAGAGAGAGAGGCAGCTCGAATCGCCCAGATAGCTGAGGCAGCCCGCAAGAGAGCCAAGCGAACTCAGCAGCAAAGGATAGCCTGCCGCCACAGTCGGGAAAACTTTCTTGTCAGTTATCGCCCAGAAACATGCGCCATGTGTGGTGATGGTCTTTATCAGTACATCATGGTCTGCAAAATTTGCGACAAGGAAATTTGCAAGCGCTGTTTAGCAAATATGCCACAACCACCACGACTTGCTCCAGCTACTGCACCAGTTCTACCCCAGCTGTTGTAGTCGTTGTCGCCGTGGCCCTAGCTAATTAAAAATCCTCGAAGCCAAATCTTTTCTTTTTTAGGACTTTTCGTTCCCCGGAACTTAAATCTTGAAACAGAGAACGATACTCAGATTCTAGATCATTGGCAGTCTTCAAAATTAAAAAGATCACAAATTCATAGCACGGCGGGAATCTTTGCACATTCCGCCTTGGCAAATGTGGCCAATTAGACTTTCCTAGATAGCAATGAATTCAGTGATATATCAGAAATTGTGCCGCTTGTGACTTAGTCAAGGAGGAAAGGGCTTAAGCAAACCTCCATCATGCCCGTTCCCCCTACATGACGTATTATTTCCTCAATCACAACAACTCTGCTCCCCCCCGACCATCAACTCTTAGAACAGCGAGATCCACAATCACCTGACGTTTGTTTTCCCCACTTCGCACTCAAGCCTGTACTAATATGACTATATATAAACTCTGCAACCCCGGACCCCGTTACATTTGCAAAGCCAACCGGGAGGCCACCCAGACATGCCACTGTTCTCCATGGGCTGAAGCTCGCTTGATTGATCATCCTCCAGTCGTTCTGCTACCTCAGACTACACTACGACCTTTCTAAGCCGAGTTCGAAGCTTAATAGTCCAAGTTGTTGAAGCACATTGCTCACAGACTCGAATGCCAACACTATTTATTGTACTAAGGGATATGCGGTGCAGTCTAGTGCGAGTTATGCCATTTCGTCATGAATCCCTTGATTCTCGAGTGCGAATTCTGCGGCCGATAGGTATGTGAGCGTTGCCAGAAGAAGCGTACTGTACAATGCGAGTATCACATAGAGCTGGCCGGAACTTACTATGACTATGCACAATGCGGTCTTGTCGAGTCTAGACATTGTCACCGGAATTGCGGGATTAGTCCTGCTAGCCCTGGGGGCACTAAGGACGGAAAGGTAATATATGAATGATTGACCTAGGGGCGCCGTATAAGTGATCGATGGATACAGAAACGTAGTGAATATTTCGTTGTTTAGAGAATAATGGCTTTGAGCTTTTAGAAGTGCTTGTTTATGGGTATTTGATAGACGATATAGTGTTGCCGCCGCTGCACTAGCCAAAACCGCTATCGATCCCCAGGGTTTCCATGAGTGGGCCATTATGAAAGGACTTTGCTTTCAGTTTCTGCTTAAACTCCGCTTTTGGTTGGGAAATTGTATAGGTGCCTACTCTGCACTGCGGTAGTAGTGTAGACTTGAACATCTTGGAGTGTACTTTGTTCAAAAGCCCCCCTATCTTAAGCGATCTCTAAAATTTGAACGGCGAGAAACTAAGCGAGAAATTCATAAATATTCTACTGTGTAATACGAGAAATACGAGAAATACCTTGGAAAGAAAATTTGAAAAAGACGGCTGCTAAGTGCCTATTCGAGCGGCACAGCGTCTTGGGCGTCCGGTTCCATCCACTAAGACTAAGCCTTAGCTAAAGCCGATCAGAGACAAAAGAAGAGACGGAAGGGTGTAGTACAGGAAATCAGCTGAAAGATACATGCGTTGTCTGCAAAACAAACCCTTTTAATAGTTTCCACTAGCAATCCTTGCACCAATGCTGGATATCCTCAAGGCAGCTTACAGAATTTTGATAAGTTGTTGATAAGTATGAGCCGTTCGGACCGCTCCCCAATCTCTTACATAGCCCTAGTCCCAAGTCACCCGGATATTCTTTACTCTTCGCATTTGCAGTGGTAGCACTTGTCCAATACCTCAGACGGCGCTGGAAAAACACAAACTCACAGACCTGGATTATCTGGGGAACGGATGAACAAGGACCAAGACCTACGCAACATCCACATCTGTTCGGCCCGGACATCTTGTACCAAGATATTCTCGACCTGCGTAACAACTCCTCCAGACGATCTCTTAACCGCCATGAAACTTGGTCATGCTTATCTCTCTAATGTGTTCAGTTGTGAAACAATTCATACCATCGATCTTGCCAACATCCTTACTGTGACTACTTCCTGTTGACCGTAAAGGGGTAACCTATTGGTTACTACCTTAAAGTGGTCTCCTACATTGGCTACGCGCTACGCGAGTACATATGGCACATACCTAGATTTGTAGAACTAGAATATACATATAATACAACAGGTATCAATACGAGCTTATTAGAGAGCCTTCCCAGTGACCCGTCAACACTTCCAGATTCAGAGACCTCGAAAAAGGAAACCGAGCTCGTAATATTGCTACGCATGTGGGCGATGAAGTACTGGTCAAAGATAGAGAGACTCGAATTGCCTCTAGATCGTTGCTTAAACCATTGTTCAGGCGGAATAGAGCGACGGATGTGAGAATGGTTGAGCCTCACGTGGATTGCTTGATCGCTCGGATGAGGCATGGTAAAGGGAACTTTGTAGACTTTCATCGCTCGGCTCGGATGGTGGATTTGGATGTAACGACGGAGATGCTCATGGGGGCCGTTCTACCTGTCGTTGGCAGGGCCGAGAATAAAAAATAGAAGACTGAGCATGATCCAAGGCGAGGACAGGTGCTCCTAGACCTAATCAATGAGCTAGAGCCGTATGACCATACTGCCATAAAGCTAGGGCCGTTTTCGTTGCCAGTCTTCATCTTTCGTCGATATCGCAAGATCATGTCCCTGATCAAAGAGATCCAAATCTTCTTCGAAATTGCCGTCAGCCACGCCGCCAGAGCGAAATACTAACACACCAACAGCAATCCAAGTGAAGAAGGAGCCAGTGCCATCCTCTTACAAATGCTCACCGAGGGTCTCCCATCCCACTAAGTCCAAGGCGAGCTCCAAAATAATTTTTTCGCCGCCTTCGACACCACCACTGCACTCCTAGCCAACATCTTCGATTGCATCTCTCGGCGACCAGAGATAGTCAGAAAATCCCAAGCCGAAGTCGCTGCTGTTGTCCGAGACAGGTTGATTGACGAGGCAGATATAGCATGCCTTGCGTACTTGCGCGCTACAATATTCTAGACTCTTCGTCTCCACAGCCCAGGTACGTACCATACACGTAAAGCACGAGTCAAAACTGAGTTACCGCGTGGTGGAGGCTAGACGGCGAATCTCCTATGTTTGTACCGAGAGACACGAAGTGACTTGGAGCACACTCGCGCTTAGTAGACAGGAGGATATTTATGGTGAGGACTGGGCTGACTTCAAGCCTGAGAGTGACTTGAGCATGGGACGTAGAGGCTTGTATTTAAGGCAAGGGCAGGAGTGGTTGGTCTCTGTGTAGAAGCCTTCACGCCTTTGGTAGTGGGCTCCGGAATTGCCTGTGCTAGCAGTTTGCTTTGCTGCGGACTTCGTAAGCAGTGGCAAAAATAATCGCTGCCTTTGAAGGGTTCGAGCTGAGAGATATCGATTTGCCTTTGGAAGAAGCTGCTGCTATTACCCATTACAACGGGCGAGGGACTCGGATTAAGTTCCTACAGGGTAAACCGACGTCAGCGAATCAGTCATTTGTAGAGTAGGGGCAATATACTGCCAGGATATATCCAGCCCAGCTATTATAGTAAATCGTATTTGCGGCTGTCATATATCCAGTCTTGATTGTGTGCAGGAAAATTGAGTAACAGCTGTGTTTACGTCACGCGGTAAGCACGATGGCGCGGTTCCAGAAGGGAGCTTGTGTAAAACCAATCAGGCTGAAAAATCCATGAAGTTCTAATCGAACTGAGAAAGCCGCATCAGAATATTCCCATTGGAGCCCACTGGACTTTCTGGTCAGATCCCCAGAGATCTAGAAGCAAGATACCAATTCAGTACCAAAACAACCCCAACGCAAGTCATTGAAACAAAATCAAGCCTTCTTGCGTCATAGAGGGGAAAAAGAAATACAAATAGCATCTTTAATGAGCCACATACCACATGGCAAGCTCCCAAAAAAAATACGTTTCACTGGTTCTAAATATATCCTCCACCAGGCAACAAATCAGCACCCTCCACCACTGGCTAAGATGCTTTGCTGAATACTGATTGAGGGTTCGCTGGCTCGTGAGAAGCCTGGTCCACTACCGATTGCCCAGATGTCACCCACACCATCTGCCGTCAGCAATTGGCGACCCTGAAAAGAGGAAAACAATACCCGAGGACCTGCCTACCAGTGGTGTTGAAGAAAGCTTCCTGCATGGAGATATATTCGGATGCTGCCTTTTAGGCAGTTTGTATCTGACTGTGATGCCTCCTTTCGCAGCTTCATGTCCAGGTCTGCTCGCTTGGAAATGATGATTATTGGCGCTATGGAAAGGATAATGTGGAGGTAAGGCGGAGGCTTACTGTAAGAAAAGTGATGAGAAAGGGGAGAAGGGCGAAAAGTGTAATGTGGTGTTAGAATACTGTACGCTTCGTACGAATTGCGTGTTTGATGAACGAGTACCTGGTGGTACAGTACTGTAACCGCCTGGGCCCTTCGTAGTCATCCCATGTTTGGAGTAATACCGTGCGACGTACCTCAGCGCATCGCAAATCCGAAAATCTCTGGT
This sequence comes from Bryoglossum gracile, assembly GCA_037952635.1. NCBI lineage: Eukaryota > Fungi > Ascomycota > Leotiomycetes > Helotiales > Bryoglossaceae > Bryoglossum > Bryoglossum gracile. Next base: position 36,265 of record JAPZPB010000122.1, on the reverse strand, counting down.
GTGATGGGCTCCAACCTGGCGGCAGCGAGGCCTGTCTCGAAGAGACTGAGATCCCCGAAGGCGAGTAGAAAAGCACTAGGCTTCATAGAGACTTAGTCTGACATAAACAGGCTAAGCTTCTTTCTCCTCTTGTTTGATATTGACCCCTCATTGGCCAAGCGACAACCACATCAACTGCATGTAAGCGCCTTGCACTCATCTGCATGCCATCACTCACACTCATCCATTGGCGGCTGCAGAGACATCCCACATTGCGCTCAGCAAGATGCGCACCTCCATAATACGGGCGGCCAGCCCCCAAAGAACCCTCCCCCTTGGTGCTGATGTTGAAGGAGACGTCAATGTGAAGCTTTTACAGCGACGACAGCGACAAGACGTTGTGAGCATCCAGCAGCAGCACCAGCAGCAGCAGCAGCAGCAATCGAATTCCCGTTCGCTATACTCTCGCTCTCACGATTTTCTGGACGATATCGGTTGATCCGATTTCGCCCACCTTCTCCCTCCTCTCACTCGCACCAAACCCGCCATCATAATCTCACCTCCCACCTCCCAACCTCTCCTCCCCCCAAAACTATCAAGATGTTTGCTCTCCCCCATATCTCCCGGAAATGGAAGCTCCCCCGCCTCCTCATCGTTCTCTTCGTCCTCGAGCTGGCAGGAACCGTAGCCGGCCTTGCATTGTTCGGCATCGCAGACCCGGATCTCTTCAGGACAAAGCTGTGGCAAGTGGGGTCTGACAATGGGTTCAACAGCAGTCCGTTGCAGATACTGTATGCGTATGCAAATTATAGACCGATTCCCAAAACGCCTTTTGTTTGGAGCTCTACGTATGTGCATCATTTTCTCCTCCATTCCCAATGATTTTGGTAGAGATATGTGTGATATGGCTCAGTTACTGATGGGTTAGCAGATTGACCCAGTTCAATGTAGCGGTATCCGTGCTTTCGATGTTTATCCTTTTGGTGAAAGCAACGATGTTCGTCCTACACATTTGGTACCCCTTCCTCGCCACCATAACCAACACCATCATCACCGCCCTCTGGCTCGTTTCCATGTACGGCCAAATGGGACCTGATCATTCCGACCCCGAACACCCCTCGTCCATTGCCTGGTACATCACCAAATCATGCTCCTACGCCGCTCCGTCCGGAAATGAGCATTACTGCTTGATGGCTAAGGGAACGTATGCCACTACGGTTCTGATGATGGTGGTTTTCCTGGCGAATACGGCTCTGGGTGTTTGGTCGATGATCCCGAGCAAGGCGACGAGAGAGGCGAATAAGATCGAGGTCGATGATATGCAGATGAAGTCGAGTCCCGTGAGCGATGATGGGAGAAGTGATAAGGAGTGGGAGATGAAGAACGTGACGAGCGTGCAGGCTACTCCCGCTCAGCCATACACACCCAGAACACTGGCTTTCAACACGCTGGATAGGCAATTACCGTTACGAGCGCAGCCAGGGAACGGGCCGAGATGGGCATGAAGATAAAGAGGATGAACTCTCTTTTTGGGTCTGGAGTTGAGGTGGGGTAATGGATGAATATCTGACTGGAGTTTGGCCGGACTAGGGGGTAGAGCATACAGCTGATCACAGTGCGTGTAAGATGATGCTTGGTATATATTGGTTATAATTTCCTTCGAGGTCAACCTTTCTCATGTCTATACAGTCTCGGGGTATCTTCCCATCTATAAAATGAAGAAATTACACAGAACTCCTGTCTTCTATCCAGTAACTGCAGGTATGAGAATGAGAATGATGGTTTCGAGTTGAAACTGAGGGCATTCAGCCTCTATAACCTAGGAGATGTTCTACAAGGACCAACCTCTCGTTGAGCGATTGTTGTACTTATCTAGATTATGCCTGGTTGCCGTGAACACCATGGTTCCTGCTTCTCACCTCGGGAGTACCAATTACCTATATTCAAGAGGAGAAACATCAACCTGATCCAATAACAGGGTAGAGGCTATGAAGCAAAACATTTCCCGTCCCGAAACCAAAAAATGACATATCAGCTTTCGAATCCCGAATAGTGTCTTAAATAAAGCTTGCTGTCTTAATATATAGCAAAGAGATCTCAAGGGTGAAAAATCTCCCAGACTTGTGTTTTGTTTTTATTTTTATATTTTTATATAGGTTATCCAAATGCACCTCGCAGTTGCTGTATATAGAGTCTTTATTCAAGATCTGTAAATCTATAGCTTGCAATAGAGATATTGATATACTTATGGATTCTTAACATCTCTTCTTTGATATTACTTAGTGATGTTCTCCTTCAACTTTAGGCTTACGAAAGTTTAGGATCACAGGAGGGGACATCAGTTTGGGCTAGGCTAAATAAATATTAGTCGGCATCCAGCCGTATCTATTTAGTATAGCAAGCTAGTTGATAACTTGAGCCAGGAGTATCTCTATGTATTCTACAAGTGGCTCATCAAGATAACAACAGCCTTGATCTTAGTTTCTTCAGACCCTGCAAGTCTCCTTCTTTGGTTTCCTGAAGTTCCATCACTACACACTCGAGCATACGTCCACCACCAAAGTCGATCAATATCGCATCTCCAGAAGGACCAACCATGACATTTTCAGGCTTCAAATCCCCCCAAACAATCCCATACTTGTGTACCTCTTGACTGTCTCGTCAATCTAACCCATCCATCTCCGTCTCTCAGCGACTGAAGCGTCCAGCATTGCACCATCGAGTGTCATTCCATCGATTCGCTCCAATAGCATATCCAGGAGAAGAGACTCTTGCCCGTCCCAGTTGACAAGACCGACAATCCGCGAAGTTCGGATGCTAAGATCGTGTTCAGAAGTCTTTTGTAGCTTGGCCAAAATCTCAACTTCTCCCTGAAACCCGTGTCGTTTATCACCTGCCTTGGAAAAGCACTCGTCCGTCGTGTTGGCCTTTCACACAATCCGCGGAGTCACACACATTACTTCCTCGACGGAGTCGAGACCTACTGATCTCACTAACTGGAATGCTGGGACTAAAAGTACGGTAGGAAGGGGGGATCGAGATATGATGCCATCCCAAGGTACTTCGTCGCCGGATGAAAGTCGACTTTTTGCATTTTCAATAATGGTAACTTTGGGGCTGGCATCTCCGAAGATTTCCGGATCGAAACCAAGTTCGTTTGCCGTTTATATACCGCCCTCATTGAACAGCTCGAAAACGTAGGTTTCGGGATCATAGTATTCTAGTAGAGTGAGGTTCTGGAACCTGTTGATTGACCCGCTCATGGATCGGGCCAGGGTCGTCAATATTATCCTTGAACTCGTAGAATTCATTAATGAGGCTCTATTCTCCCTCCAGACGTTCAGTAGCGATTTCGTTCATGAATCGTTTGTTGCGGCTCATAAATGTGTAGGAGATGGAGTCTTCAAGGGTCACCATGTCTTGCATAGAAAAGGAAGATATTGTAGGGGCCCCATTTGTCGCATTTGTGGTCTGGTCCATGATATTGACAAGCGAGAGTGTAGAGACCCGACCGAGAGTAGTTGTTAAGTGTGGAGTATGAATTCCGCAGTTTTCAGAGAAGTGAAGCCTGGGTGCTTGCAATAGCAGGAATAAGAAATAGAAAGGGGCGTGACTCAGTCATGTTATTTAATAATTATTACTTATTTATTTTTTAGGTTTAATAAAAGGGCTTTAAACTGTTATAAAATGTAAAACTTAACTGTTGTAATAATTTTCATTTACTAGAATATAATTTACTGTTATTTTAAACAATTAAAACTTTTAAAAAACGTTTTCTTATATTTAAATAAAAATTTTAAACTAAGATAGCTATTAAATAATAATACACAAGTACTACTTATTTAAATACCTTTAACCTTAAATCTGTAATAATTATACTTGTAAATTAAGCCGCGTAATTATGTGGCTGTGCAATTTAACACAAAATCATTCTTCCCTGCCCCGCCATCGTCTTCGATCAGCATCCTTTTTCCTGTAGATATGGCTTTAATACCGATAAAAAATTCCTCTGGCAGATATGACAATGTTGATTTTACCAAAGCCATTGGCCACAGGCTACCTCTTATAAAGGCTAGTTATTTACGGCGAGACGTATTACTGTTTGTAAGTCGTTATCCTCAGCAAATTCTTTTGGGAAGCTCTGACGGGAACAACAGGCAAATGCAATTGGAGTTACGAAGGACGAGCTGCATTTTCTCTACGAGCTTCATCCACGATTTGCTGCTTTCCCAACCTTCCCTATCAATCTTGCCTTCAAACAGACCGATCAAGATGTGTTCAATTTCATCGAGAGAACAGTTAGCGCAGGTGTACCTGGCACCCCACCATTTGATCCGCAGCGGTCTGTAGACGGAGAGAGGGGTATTGAGATTCTGCAACCCATTCCAACCAGCTCAGAGGGTCTTGATCTGGAATTGAACGGCAAGGTTTTAGGCGTGTATGACAAAGGTGGAAACATGATATTGGAAGCCGAAAGTACTCTCCGCGACGCAAAAACCAACACCGTATATGCAAAACTGACATCTACGTCCTTTGGAATCGGCCAAGGGGGCTATGGAGGACCTAGAGGACCTACAAAATCACCACATTATCCGCCGAATCGTACTCCAGACGCCATCCACGTTTTCCAAACCAGCCCCGAACAAGCCCTGCTATATCGCCTTTGTGGGGATTACAACCCGTTGCATGCTGACGACGAGTTTGGCAGGAGTGCAGGTTTCAAGGAATCAATCCTTCAGGGACTGGGCACTTGGAATATTGCTGCACATGGAGTTTTGAAGTGCATGGGAGACAGTGATCCAGCCAGATTTCGAAGTTTCAATGCGAGGTTTGCCAGTGTGGTATATCCAGGCGATGCGCTAGAGACGAGGATGTGGGAGATGGCGGAGAGGGATGGATTTAAAGAGATTACTTTTCAAACCATCGTCCAGTCTGATGGTCGAGTTGCACTGTGAGGATTTCCCTCGTACATTAAGAGAACCTGCTAATATCTCAAAGATCAAGTGGAATGGCGCGCATAGCAAAACCGCTCTCACCAAGCAAACTTTAAACATGGTATAAAAGTGTATTCATCTACTCATGTCGTTCTCGTGAATTTTCGAGGCTGAACATTCCACACAAGCTTGATACCTGACACGATTGGACTCGTCTATTACAGATATGAGGGCAGCCACCGTGGCTTTCTTTTTTCACGATATGCCGCGAGCCCCTCAGCGCTGTTCTTGCTTCTCAACACTAGGAGGCGCAGGGAGTCAGTAACTTCTTATTTTGAAATGTCTCGAGAGTGTGAGTGCAGAAGTGAATCCAGGCGGATTGGGGTATAAACTGGGCAGGGAAATAAGGCGACCTGATTTCACATACTCGCTTCAGCATACAATTCCTGGCCCCTCATGGTCGCTCTGCTCACGCCAGTCTCCCACGCCTCCCTCGCTCCCAGTCTCGAAATAACCACACTGTCAGGACTCTTCTCTGCGATCTCCGCTGCATACCTAATGGCTCTTGCCACCAGCTGCTCTTGAGGAACGATTTCTTTTACGAGTCCCCACGAAAGAGCTTCATCAACTGAAAGACGCCGCCCAGTGAGTATCAGATCCATGGTACGATGGTTTCCGAAAAGAAGCATAGCCCGTGGCAGCGCGCCAGCAAGGGCAGAGACACCGTGGAGGACTTCTGGCAGACAGAAAGTTGCGTTTGGGGAGGCAAAAATCACGTCTGAGTTAAGAACAATTTCGAATCCGCCACCTAATTGTCCTCTTAGCTCGACGATCCAAGCTTCGGAGCTTGCTGGGATAAAGGAGAACTTGTCAGCGCACCATGAGCATGACCGTTGCACGCAACGATGATCGGCTTTTTTCCAACTCGATTAGCCATTCCTCCAAACCCGCCTTGCGGGTATTCAAGTGCCACTCCTTTGGTTTTGATGATGTCCAAACGTTGTTTGAGGTCCATCCCCGCACAGAATGCCCGTTTTCCTGCCTATCTTTCGTCAACTCAGCTCACTATGAACGAATATGGACGTGAATACTCCAGTAAACACTGCGCAACGTCTGACATACGTCCAAATTAGCAGAAGCTAGTATAAAATTGGAATTGCTACGGAGTTTTCAATCCTCACAATTCTGGTTCCGCATCATACCATTTCCACAACGCCCCTAATTCAATTGTTGCCTCGACGGGGAGACAATTCATGAACCTTTCGCGGTTGATCGTAACGAGAAGAACATGTTTTGAGGGAAATGATACAAGAGAGTGCTCAAGGTGAGGATATGGACTTTCTATGTAGTTTGGGACTGGGTTCGTGGTCCTCGGAACAGACATCTTCACTTTCAAACAAAAGCTGTAAGTGGCTTCATCAGCCGTAGTTCTTGTGATGCTAAGCTGTTGGTCCTCCGATATTTCTGTACGGAGTACCTCGAGAAACGGAAACCCGGAGGAAATCTGCAAGCTTCAAGGAAAGAGGTGACCACTTCCTACTGCTCCACCCACCAACGCCGCGGCTTCAATGGAAGCTAATCAAGCAGTCTGGTGACCTCCGGCACCAGCTCACCGCTGTGTTGCTGCAGTATTTACAGGCCGTATGTATATAGATTACAATAAGCGAATGGGGTGCGTTTTACTGTAACAGAAAGCTCATGTGATAGCAATTGATTGACTTGCAATTCCGAACCCCAATTGATAGTTTCGGATCTAGCTCTCCGGGGGAAGAGAATACATTTAGAAAGACAAGTCCTATTTGAGGAGGCAGAAAATGCTGGGTTGAGCAAGCGACTAATTCGCACTCATTGGTAATGCTTCATCTATTGGAGATGGACTAGACCAAGTCGACCGGTTTCGCGAGACGAGGTAAGTATCTCCCAAAAAATTTACATGAATTATGTTCCTAATTACAGATTTGCCTTCTCTTGTTTGAAATCCAGCGAACACAAGCCCGTTTTATATCGCCCCAACTCTTTTCTTATAAACTTCCCCGTTGGGTTCTTTGAGAAGCCCGTCACAGCCCAAACCCCGCCTCTCAGCTTCTTATACCCACTTACCAGTGCGTCGGTGCTTACATGGATCCCATTGAGCGTCTTTAAGACTGCGGCTCTCGTTTCCAAACCTGGGACTAACATCACGTACGCTGTCGGTAACTCTGTTAACTGGGTCTCGTCCCAAATCGCGCCCACGCCAGCTTCAACCACTTGGGGATGCGAATTCAAATTCGCTTCCAGCTCTGCAGGAGCGACCTGAAATCCTTTGTATTTGATCAACTCCTTCGTCCTCCCCACCACACTGACAATCCCCGCCTTGGAGATGGTGCAAACATCACCTGTATTATACCATCCCTCCATTGGAAAGGCTTTCTGATTAAACTCGTCATCCGTGTATCCAGAGCATATATTCGGACCTTTCAGCCACAATTCTCCCGGCCCTCCTTCTGGGGCGTCTTCCAACGAGTTCTCAATTTTCAACATGGCTGAGATATTCGGCAGGAAATGCCCGACGACCCCAAGCTCTTGCTTCTCTCCCAGTCGCTGGTACGCCACATATGGACTTGCTTCCGTCATGCCGTAGAGCTGGATGACCTGCCATGGGGCTCGGCTGGTAAGACGATTGTACAGCTCCTGCTTCATTGGCATGCCACAGTTTATCGTTTCGGCGGCGGAGAAGTCATAACGTGTGGTGAAGTCTGTGTTGGCGAACGCTAGAGCTATGGTGGGGACACCTTGGTAGGAAGTTGGGCGGACGGACGAGACGAGCTGCCCGAAGGCCTCGAGATCGAATGATGGCATCGCGTGGTGCATCATGCCGGTCCATGGGCCCATGAAAAGGGGCAGCGTTGTCATGGCGATGTGGACGAAAGGGGTGAAAGCAACAGTACGTGAGTTAGAGTGGAATTGTTTGGGATCATGAGAGTAGAGCTGGTAGCAGTTTGCCACAAAGTTGTAATGCGTAAGCCGTACTCCCTTCGGCTGCCCTGTGGTGCCAGATGAGAAGTGTATGGAGGCAACATGGTCCGCTGTATTGGTATAATGCGGGATTGGAAGCTTTTCATCATCCAGAAAGTCGTCGGGGATATGCTTAAAACCTCGAGCTTTTTGAATCACCGTTATGAGCTTTGGCTCTGACCAGTTTGCTCCCCTTTTGACCAGGATATTTCTGGCAAGTTTGATGCCTTGGAGGACCTTTTGGAGAACTTCACCGTATACCACGATGCACTTTGGCTGCGAAACGACAAGCGCATGTGCAATTTCAGATGCGTTGAGAGCATGGTTGATTGGGCAGCACACACCTCCCGTCCACAGAACAGCATGAAAACATTCTATGTATTCGACACAATTAGGTAATATGAGAGCCCATCGATCGCCTTGGGATGGGCTCATTGACCTGTGTAAACCATGGGCAAGTCGCCCAGCTCGACTCCTGAGCTCGCCAAGAGTGAGGCTGCGGCTCGTGAGACTATCTTTCGCTATGAGGTGGGATTCCGGTAGAGGGACATTGCCAGCGCTCTGATGAAGAAGTTCAGTGAGGTTCAGGTTTTTGGGAATTTCGATGTCTTTCTCCTTGTAGATCCGCATGGTTGGTTGGTTGGTTGGTTGCGTTATCAAAGATGCTGCTCAAATAAACCAGAATGAGATATTGTGTTGAACTTTCCTTCTGCTGTATCATTGGAAGGAATTTACTTCCCGCTATTTGCTCCTTTCTATTATAAATGCACACCCTCCCCCTGCTATTATGAAGATGCAGATGTTGGAACGGAACAGTCCAGTTTGGTGTGGAACGGCAGACCCCAACCTCATGCACGCAAGGAATGATGGAATCACATCCGGGAGCCACTGTCGTCACCGGCGCGAATACGAGGTAGTCCAAGCGGATACTTTTCCAAGCTGTATTGTACGAAGTACAGTACTGTTGCTTCCCTTTCCTTTGTCCTTGATCATTTCTCTGCATTCCGCCTTCTCACCGCATTTTCACCTCTCCATCCCAGAGCCCAGCATGCCTCCCGCCTCGGCTTCCTCCTCTGCTTCCGCTCCCGCTCCCGCTCCCACCCCCACCCCCGCCCCCGCCCGCACCCACACTCTTCCGCCGTCAACCTCCTTTCTCCAAATCTCCTACCCTGCCGTACGCGTGGTCCTTGCAACCATGTCCCGCGAGAAAGACCTCAACTGCATGAACACATCCGCGCAGTGGGAAATGGACGCCTTCTGGAAATGGTTCGACAACGAACCTAGCCTCACAGTTGCCGTTATCACTGGCGCAGGCAAGAAAGCTTTTTCGGCTGGAGCTGACTTGAAGGAATGGAACGATTCGATGAAAGAGGACGCTGACCCCAGACAGAGGATGGGGAATGCGCCGGCCTTCAAACCGTTGAGCAGAAGGCTTGGGAAGAAACCTATCATTGCTGCCGTGAACGGGTTGGCCATGGGTGCTGGGACTGAGTTCGCTGTGAATTGGTAGGTTTACTGACCACGCTTATTTTCCACCAACAGATCGACACGGGTTTATGTATCCGTTGACATCCATCACCATTTACTTACTCTTGCTGACTCGATGGGGCTTTCCTTTCAGCGATCTTGTAATTGCGGCGGATACCGCGTACTTCGCTCTTCCAGAAGTGAAAAGAGGTGTATCACCAATTGGAGGCGCTCTACCACGAATCATTCGTACGCTGGGGCTTCAAAGAGCTTCAGAGTTTGCCTTGACTGGAAGAAATGTTACGGCCCAAGAAGCCTGTCAGTGGGGGCTCGTCAATAAAGTGGTGCCTCAAGATCAGGTAGTTGCAGAGGCCGTTCGTTATGCTGAAATGATTGCTGCAAACAGCCCAGATGCCATTATTTGCACTCGAGCAGGGCTGAGAGAAGGATGGGAAACCGCAGCCGTGGAGAGAGCGGTAGAAATTACCCTCGAAAGAGAATTTGCAGAACTGCAAAGGGGAGAGAATGTCCTGGAAGGTGAGTCCTTTCAATCCTTGAACTCCAACTTCAAATTAAAGGCTTGGCAGGCTTGAAAGCATTCACGGAGAAGAGGAAGCCGCAATGGAAGGCGTCAAGACTGTAAATCTATGTGACGGACGGATGGCATTAGACCATGTAAAATAAATACCCCAACTCGAGGAACTAGGGCACTTCAAATTATCAATCTGCCTCTGTTGTGATGATGGGCGTTTGATATCTAATCCTGACTTCACTCCTGCCATAAGGGCTCGTTGAGTATCACGGGTTAAGACTGCTTAACATCGTCGCTGTGCTCCTCCTCCTTGTTGTCAAAAGTAACTGTTGTGGTTTCCCCCCCTTCAGCGGATTTCTCAGAACCGGTGAGCTTGGTCTCCACGCCTCTGATCTTCCTTGCAACAAAATCCGTCATCAAATCGTCGATGGGAGTGATGAAAAGGGCAGCAATAATGGCGAGGCCACCAAACGCGATGCTGGTTAAATACACCGTCTTAAACGCTTGTGAGTAGGCCACCTTCACAGCCTCTCCAACAGCTTCAATGATCGTAGGAGTGATGCCTGGCACTGCTTCCATTGCTTTTGGTGTTCCTTTTGCAACTGCTTCGAAGAGAGCAGGAAGATCGGTACTTGGTAGTCCTGCAGTTAGCGCCGCTGGTGCGATATTCGCCGGTAGCGTAGTTGTTAACCGGTTCGTGAGGATAGTGACATATACCGAAGCTACCGGCATGCTTTCTTAGTAATTGCTGACGAGAATGGAAAAGACTATGTTCAAAACTCACCTGCGATAGATCCAGACGCTTGTCTGAAGGAACCCAAAAGTCCACTGGCAAGTCCTATATCCCCAGGCTTGCAAACCAGACCTGCGATGATGATGGTAATAAGTTCCAGTACCCCGACGCAGAGTCCAGCCAAGATAGTGAGCTGAACGGGTGAGGAATGTCAGCAAATCTACGATAGAGGGCTTCAGTTGGGACAACTTACTGCAATTGCTACACCACGATTGCTAGCGTTCACGGTAGCCATCCCACCGAGAAATGCTGTGAAGCCTATGCAACAGCCGACCAGCTGCCATTTGACGTGCCCTATCCTCTTGAAAACTAGACCGCTAACCACCTGACCGATCACAACAGCAGTTCCAGTAGTGCACTAGTTCAATTATAATGTATCAGTCATCTCATGAAATAACGAAAATGAAGTTGGGGGTGGGGCATGACTTACAGAAAGCCAGCCTATCTGGATGTTATCCGTTGTATAAAGAGCTTCAATTTGCATAGGCCATAAGACATTCATGGAGAAGTAAATCATGGTTCCAACGGAAGCAGTAACGACAACAGCGCTGTAATTGGTAATCTTGAATAATGACATCGGGACGAGAGGTTGTTCAAGAGGCATGAAAATCTCTGATAAGCGTAAGTTAAGCATTCATCTTTTGCTTAGGACATCATCTGGAGGGCCCACTCACCATAAATTGTAAAAGCGATCAAAGAGACGAAGCCCACGACAAGCACTGAAATAACATGAGCAGAATTCCACGGATGCGCCGATCCTCCCCAGGCTGTATTATCCCAGTTTCGTTAGCAATCCACGGTACCCACAGTGCATAACAGATTGTATGAGGCACTCACATAGTCCAAGAAGAACTAGAACTAAACCTCCGGAATACAGAATGAATCCACCATAATCGAAGCTTTTGAGCTGCGAACGCCACGAAGCATTACGGGTGAGTTGGCTGAAATTTGGAGGGAAATAAAAAACGACAAAAAGTACTAAGGATAACCCGCAAGATATGGCGTTTAAGTAGTAATTCCATCTTTTAGACGCAAAAATCAGTCTTTCTCCGGTTTCATTTGAGAAAAAATACAGTTCCTACCTCCAACCCAGTTTTGTATTAGACACTAAAAGTCGAGCTACAACTCTTGTTAGAAACAGCTGAGGCAAGGAAGAGCAACGGCTTACCGAAGGCAGGTCCAAAAGACGACAATGGGATGATACTCATGAATAAGAAGGCATCGACTTTGGCGCGATCTTTGTTGGCTACCAACTCAGAAACAACAAAAGTGAAGGTCAATTGTACGGCACCAGCCAGCCCAACCAGAATGGTGCCACCGATGACAGTAGGAATGTTCTTGGCCGTGGCACAAATGAGAGCTCCTATAAATCCAAGAGATTGGCCGCCAATTAAAAAGTACCGACGACCAAAAATATCACCGAGCCTGCCTACCAAAGTCAAGGCCACACCGGCGGTGAGAGTGAAAGCTGTGGAAACAAGAAGGTAGTTCGGATCGGGCCCTAGAGAATAATGAGAAATTAGAATGGCGGAAAGAAGAAATAGAATAGATGCAGCAGACCAAGATCGGCGTTAATGACGGAGAGCGTATTTGCCTGAGGTCCGGAAATCAGTGTACTGTTCTACTTTTCCGTGGTGTTGAAAGAAACCGGAGATGGGCAACGAACTGGAAGAACGAATCCAAGATATAGACTATTTGCCATGAGAATAATACCCATAATACTGCCGATAAATTTAGAAGAGCGATAATATCCAGGTGGGAGGTCTTTGAGGTGGCCCCCGATTGCAGAGGCGTCAGCAACATCGACAGCCTCATTAATCGTCGGCGTGAAAGCCTCTTCTGAAACTCCCAAGTTCCCCATGGCGATCACAGTCGGGAAGGCGATATTGGGTAAGACGTATGGTTTTGAAAATGAAAAACCGCTCAAGAGAATTGCTTGCAATAGCTCATTGAGCAAGTCGATGTCGCCAAAGAGGACGGACGAGTTTATGAAGAGAGCCTGCTAGTTTGTGTGCCAAAGGCCCTAGATCCCATCTGATGATGCTACTCTACTCCTATCTGTATCCTGCGGAATCAACATGGTGGGGTGCGATTTATCGTTACGGAATAGGTACTGTACCGGAATGAAGTTCCAAGTTCCAAGCTACTGGTGCGCATGGGCAGTTGAACGACCTCGAGGCACCCGCCCCATGGCAGAGAAGCCTGGTAGGCCGGCTGCATGGAATCCCAAAACCAGATTCCAAGACTTCGTACATGACGCCCAAAAATTTAACCCTAGTCAAGCGAGCATCGAAGGACGTTGTTATTATTCGCTATGACAAGTAGAGTAGAAATGTCTCATTACACAACGGCTGGACACACTACTGTACATAGCTTGCACGACCGATGATTTTCATAAGCCGTCAAGTATAGGTTTTACTCGAAAGGAGCACAAACCCGTCCTTGCGGCCAATAGAACACTCAGTATAAGTTAAATAAAGACGGGCCGTCGCGAGTAAACTTGTCCCACAATGGATCGTCCAATCTGATGAGCCCAGCCTCGTTTTCTCATCCCCTCAAATACTTCAATGTAAATAGTAAATACTTTTTACAAGGGTCGATTAGCAAATAAAGCTTTCTGCCTTGAAGCTATAGATAAGGCTTAGTACTGTAGATCTTCCCAAAGGACTTCTACTTTCCCCACCCCATAAATGATTGTTAACTAGGGTATTTGTGGGGCAAACCCTTGAATGGATATTCCTGAGTGGTGGGTGCCCTGGTACGAGGGGGGTTCTAGTAGGTTCTGCGTGGTGATATAAGGTTGAAGCCTTGCTGAAGGGCTTAAAGGGGCCTAGAAGCCAAAGAATCGTGACTTTTCTATTGGTAGCACACCCTGGATGGATACCCACAAAACACCCCAGTTAATATTCATTTATGGGGGGAGATAGTACTGTACCCCTTACTGTATATATTATTCTTATGCATAGGGTCCTTGTATATTGTAAAATACCGTAAGTCGAGCCTAAATAGGTAACTTTTATAGTGTTTGCGGGCTTTCTTTTTACCAATTAGACCAGCGGAATATAAGAGGAGTGCATATACTTTGTAAACTCTGTACGATTCTTGGTGGGATAGATAACAAGCTATAATTGATGCAAAAAGGTCCCTTACCATACATTTTTGACTGGGAAAGTCATGGTTTAATTTCTGATGAAGAAGTTTGCGAGTGATGAGCCAATGCACATTCTGGAGTCCGTCGCTAGCGGAAGGAATTACAGTACTTGAAACTTGCTTACTTGGGTATATCCCGCGGTGTTTCAATGTATACAAGTATTGCCTGTGTAATAGCAATATACTGTACTTCGTATACGAAGGTAAGGGGGTAGTAGACCTTCGCTTGTTACTTCTGAATAGGTACTTACTTCGTACTCATATGCACAGGTCTAAATCCTGGCTGAGACATGACAAGGGATGAACTGTGGTCTCGGCGCTTCTTATATTGCCGTCACCCAATAAGAAAATACCGAGTCACCAACTAAGTAAGGGTACAAAGTACTTGTGATGAGTACTCTATTGGGCTGAGAAGCAGCCTGTCGAAAGCAGGCAGGTACTTTTGAAGTGAATTTTGCTATAACTACCACCTCGCAAATTTATATAATATCTGAAATTCAATATTTAATTTTGAAATTAAAATTATATAGCTTTCATACCTACACGTGATTTGTCCCTTTTATGTCATCTTTCACACAAAGTACCGCTAGAACAAGCCTGCGTACTTCGTACGAAGTAGTGTAACCTTCTATTGAGATTCGCGTGTTTCCTAGCAATGGCTGCACGAGGCGGGCAGACCTGAACTTGAGATTTTAGCCTGGGCGTGTCACTGACCCTCAGGACGGGATATTCCCAGCTCCCGGATATCGAAGAACTTGTCATATCGCCGATCCATTACAGTACTTCCAGGCGTGAGCTCCTCCAAAGTGGATGGGGCGTCCAGCAAGTGGTTGTCACTCTGATGTTTGAAATACATGCAATGCAATGCAAGGCAAGCTCCGCCAGCAGGGCTACTATAGCCAATAGATTCAAGAGAATCTCCACTCATTTCATCAATGCGCTCGCCTTCGATGCACTCTCCGAGTTTCCCTGCTTTCAAGATGGCAAAGGCATCGTAAAAACACTTCTTGGACCCTTATGTACAAGCCTTTTAAAGTAGAAAATAGCCCTCGCTGCTGAAGCGTTAGTGGATTAACAAGTTTGTGGGGTAAATGGCACTGGGGCACTAAACACGGGCTGGTATATCTTGGCCGCTGATTGTAATTACAAGCAGAATTGCCCTACTGTACAATCCTACAATCCTAGATAACAGGTATAGATATTCTACTGTACTACCGTACTGGACTGTCTTCCATGTATCAACAAGTATAAAGTATTGTACAGTACTTGTACTTTCAACTATCTCCGTAAATATCCCTGAAACCACGTTGACACAAGAGCGATTTAATACTCGGAAATACTTGTGTCAACCCTGAGAAACCACTCGGAACCTGGGTTTCCTAACTGCACCGAGGACCGTGGCATTGACATGGCCCCACCACGTCGAGATCACGCCACCAAGCCCAAATTTTCCCCCCAGGTGAATACTGTGACCGTGGCTAATCTTTGACACTTTTCTGCAGGGAACCAGCATTCATAGTCGTCGTCGTATATCTGCCCGCCAATTCCTGTATAGAAGGAAGCAATGACACAATCCTGAATATTATATTCAGACTGGGGCGAACTTGGTCATGTCTTCCCCTGATGAGTCCGAAAACATCGGTTCGAGTGTGATCCTCTGTAGTACGATCCTGATTTCCATCACAACATTTTGCATGGGAGTTAGGCTCTACACCCGCTTTTTTATCACTAATAGCGTTGGTTTGGATGATAGTAAGTCTCCACATCCTTCCCTGGGCAAGTCTTGGAGCTAATATATTTTCAAATAGTCTTCATAGGGGTGGGCTATGTATGATGTCCCCAGTCTGGTTCAGCAATGTCTGAAATGCTCATCCTTCTATGCAGCTCTTTGCTATGGCGTTGGGTGTTTTAACTATGATTGGTAAGTGAATTGTATTGGAGTATTCTCGTCCTTCGCGGTCTACAGACTGATCTTGCTAGAAACTCGATATGGCCTTGGGAGGCATTTTTCCACGGTTTCATCAGAGGATCTAATCACCTTCCTGAAGGTAAGGCGAACTGCACACAGTGTGCTAAACAGCAGACCCGAACCTGCATTACACATCTCTGCCCATTTGATCATCTGACAACTGACTTCATATTAGTACAACTTTGCCGCAGAACTCGCTTACATATTCTCCTTCGTCGCCTCCAAATTGTCCTTCGTCGCCTTTTATTTGAAATTATTTCCCACGGCAGGTCTTCGATACAGCAGCTTCGCCATCGGGGCCATCTTGTTGGCTGAACTGATCGAAGAGACTGCCGTGGTCTTCTCTCAATGTGCTCCTCTTGCGAAAGCTTGGAATCTGGAATTGCCGGGGAAATGCCTAAACCTACTCACATTCTTCTATGTCTCATTTGGTATAAAGTTTGTCACGGATGTTATCCTCTTCTGCATGCCAGTCCCAATGCTCCTGAGGCTGAACATTAATATTGGCAAAAAGATAGGCCTTATGTTCATGCTCACCATTGGTTTATTGTAAGTTGTCCATGATTCTTACAGTTGGGCACAGGATTAACGTTGTTCCCACTTAGCGTTTGCATTGTCAGTATTATTCGTGTCACGTATTTACAAAGCACAGCTACCGATATCACCTGTAAGAAGCCTTCCTATCTTATGCTCCTAGTTTTCGAGTTACTGCGAGCACCACTTGCTTACTCTTCCAGTTATCTTACCTCCACAACTAAATTGGTCGACAATCGAAGTATGCAGCATTGTTATCTGTGCATGTATTCCCAACTTCCGCGCCTTCCTCTCTCTATTTCCTTTCTTCAACCGCCTACTCGATCTCTCCAGCCCCGTCAACATGCCTAGCACATCTAGACAGTATCGCAACTCGTATCGACTCGGCTTTCGCAGCAGGTCGACTAAAACCGACACCTTTGGACGTAGCAATAATACCGCTACAACGGCTCAACAGACCGAAAACGGGAGCCAGGTTGACATTCTCGAAGGAACTGGAAAGGATGGGATTAAGGTCACTACGAACGTGCAGATTGACCACACCGCGACGCAGCAAGACGTACAGTCTGTATTCAACTCTCATAATGATGTCTAAGATGAAATTATTGGGCTTTGGTTCGACCCCCTCTGAGTAGGAGTCGATTGTTTGGCATCAAAATTAGCATTTGGGCGTTTTTTATTTTATTTTGCATAGCGGCACGGGAAACCAGAGTGAGAAACTCGACAGAGTAATGTAACGAATACCCATATCAGCTTCTCGCATATTCCCTTCCTACTTCATTTCGAGTTATCTGTCTTGGAGAAGCAATCCTCCTACAGCGGTCTTCCTGTTCGTCTTCGAAGTCTATTCCTGCGGCGGTCTGATAGCCCCTACAACAAGTAGATTTGCATTGCATGAAACAATTTCCGTGCTGATGTCTGGGTTTTCTCCAGGCTCAGGGGTCAGTATCGTCCAATCCTTTGAGTTTGCTCCCCCAAAGCTTAATTTTCAGAAAGGATCTCAGTTGTCAAACTATAAACTAGTAAAGTGTTTGATATTTTCAATAAGGTATATTTATAGTGATTTTAATTACTTAATGTACTTTTCTAAAACGTGGCTTGTTATGTTATGGACCTAATTTCTAAGGAATAAATTATAATCATAACTTATTCTTTGCCAAGTTTGCCAATTTTACCAATTTTAAACGTGGCTTTCAAAGTATGCTTAGCTATAGCCTATGGTTGACCTTTACGGTCGTCACCATAATTTCCGTGAGTTGCAACACCTGGGCAGTGGCCCGTAGTAGAACGGGTGCTAATAGGTGTGTGTAGCTCCCGCTTTCATTTCTGGCTACTTTCGTTTCGACGCTTTCCTGGTCAATGATAGCGGGAAGCCTCCAACAGGGTTTGTAATGCGGGATATGTGTAGAAAAACCTTAATCTTCTTCTCGACTCTAACATCGTACTAGTTGATTCAGGGAGCATCTCTGGGGCCGTGTGATAGCCTTCATATTCGTTGCCTTCCGCAAGTCAAATTCTTCATACAGATCACCAATCCCCAAGAGAGCAAGGAGCCACGAGACATGATTCAGGGGCATGTCATGAGAGTGTGTGGACACAGTGGCTCTCTCTAGTTCCCAATCCTTTTGCAACAATTCATGCTAATTTGTCTTATAGAACAAGACCGCATCTCGGGCTGGGCCAAGAAAGTGAATTGGCCGCCACTTCTCATCACACTTGGCGAGTTAGCTATTCTCACCGTCCCTATCACCTTAGTATAGACGCAACACCTGACGACATGTAGCAAAGCCGCAGTCAACAATCGCGCTGTTGTTACTGGCTGCGGTGGTTGGGGTGGTTTATGAGTTTTACAGGATGGTGGAGGTGGCTAAGTATGCGGAGAGTGAGGGCACTACTTTTTGTAGGTCGCTGGCAGATGATTAGGACGAGATTCATAATATTTCAAAGTTACTTCTCCTGGCAACCGCTGACGAACGAGAACCGTCCAAGGCATCAGAGGAGATCATATCGATGGAGAACTGTCAGAGAGGGATATTTTACTGCTGGTCATTAACATGGAAATATTCTTGCAACCCAGGATACGGATCTGATTCATATTCATATTCAAATACCCCCGACGAGACCCTCATCACCTCCAGTCTCTACCATCCCATTCATCGGCTTCTGTACTTTCTCTTTTATGAGCCTACCCTGGAGACACCAACAAGCCCCGTCCCGCACAACTACACTTCACCACCTTGACTTGCTTACAACCTTCCAACCGCCAGCGCTTCCTCCAAATTCAACTCGCGCAGCAGAGCCTCTCTTCCAATTCCCTCCTTGAGCCCACTTCTCGACCACCAATTTCCCCGTGCGAGCCGTCTCACATTCTGCGGGGGCTCGGGGAGGTACTAGTATCCCCAAGTCGGGTACGGCCTACGGTACTACTACCTCATCGCACACTTCTTTCGGCGTTTCCATTGTTTCCTGGAACTCATACAGAAACCCCTCTTTCAAGTCTTTCCAAACCCAATGAACGATTTATTGAATAAGGTCTCGTGTGTCATTAGTAGCAGGTAAACTTGAAGTTCATTCCTCCAAGTGTTTGATGTCCTATTCCCCGCGACCGAAGCGAGACCTGCTGGGGACACAAGGGCGCTGGGGACAGTCAAGGTAAGAGAGGTAAAATAATATTTACCATTGTAGGGTGTTAGTTGTCTGTTATACCGCCATGTCGAGTCGTCCTATGCCTATGGCGCATTCGATCGTTATTCGAACCGCGTTCATTTTTGGTGGCCATGTCTCTGGGTCCGTTGGTTCTTTTTCTCATCCAAGTAGAAGGAGAAGTTACCTCTGCTTGTGTCTGTCTGTTTGAGTATTTGTGTTCAGTATGATTTTTATCTCGTGCATTGGAAAGAAAAGTAATACTGTAATTGTCTGTTTCCCTTCCTTAGCCGCATTGTATTTGTCTGATTTTGATGCTCCAATTCGGTAGAGGTATCTGTTGAGTCTTGCTATTCCTGTTCAGAGTTGTGCCAATATGCCACAAAGATACGTGTAGAGGGTGAACTTGAATCTGGGGGGTATGTCGGGAGAGATGGCCAGTTACTTATCACAGGTGAGTTGCCTAGTCCATTATTCTAGCCGTGACGTGTTAATGATGGAAGTCTCTGGCACTGATGATATCTGAGATGACTTAGAAAGCTTTGTGCGCAGCCATTTAACGGATAGAGTAAGCTTCTTCGAACTTGATTATCAATCTTCGTAGTAGTGAGGCCGATAAGGTAGTTGGATAGCGTTTCGTATACCGTGGTTTGCCCCTCCCCCTCACTGAGACTTCCAAGCTTGGATCAGCACCTGGAACTTTCTACCTAGCTTCCAGACCGTCTCAGGATTTCCTCAGTCACAGAAGGGAATTCGCCGTAGGACTACCATATTAATTGGCGGACAGTGGCTTCCGTTCTAGGACCTTTTGCCTTGATTCTCGAAATACCAGCTATTATACGAAAAGTACACGAACTTATCGCGTCTCAAAATATATGATTTAGTACGATTGCTAAAAAGGCTAGAAATAGGGGAAACTTGCTAGGCGAGCCAAAAAAAAAAAGGAGGATTTCTGCTGTCACTTCTAACTAACCGGTTGGGTGTTGAATGCGGCACTATACCTGATGCAAAGACAGAGAGATAACGGGAGGAAGGGAGAAGTCGCGGGGTATGAACCGGACTGTGCAAAATAGTGTGCTCTAAACGTCTGAAAAGCTGGGAAAAACAGATTGTAAGTATCGTTACCTTAAACTAAAGAATAAAGCCTAAATAGACATAATCCGAGATACACACTTAAATTCCTATTCTCCAGTCGAGGGGGAAATAATAAGCCGGACTGTGCAAAATTGTAGGCTCTAAACACCTGAAAATCGGGGAAAAGCAAATTACGATTATCATCACCTCGAATCAGAGAATGAAACCCAAGTAGACTTGATCCAACGTCCCCATTCAAAGTCCCATCCTCTCGTCGAGGAAAAAATAAAGAACCTCCAAGGAAGCAAGTCCTAGCCTCGACCAAACTGCTGTGTAGCCAATGAATGCAACAGAAACTGCAATTATTCGTATGATGAAGCACATCGGGCTTCATGTTTCTCTCGTGGTGAAGTAAGGGGGATTTGAGAATAGGGTGTGCGAGTAGGCACTAAAGCGGAAACTTGGAAACTGCAGTTAAAGTGCGTGGGGAGGAGAGTGCGGGTTGTGAATAGGTTGCAGTTAATATTGAGGAGGAACGAGATGTGAGATTAAACGTGAGAAGGGCTAAGGGAACGGACGGCTGATTGCTTATCCTTGTAGACCTAATTACATCTTTATTTCGAGGTTGGTTAAGGAAGAAACGACTATTGCAACTGCCTACTGGCCAACTCTGCTGTTCAATCTAGGCCTTGGAAGATCCAGGACAAAGTAGATTTCTTGAGTCTAGGGATCATCCAGTGGAAGCGTGGAGAGCCTGTGAGGTAACTTTGGAGAGCAAGTAAAAAGGCACAACGTCTTAGTAAAAGCCAACTAGAATAGAGACTTACAAAAGGATCTTGGAAGACCCCTTTTCATCTCGAGTAAAATGTAAGCAAAAAAGTAGACTCCTCCTATCTTATCCATTTCTGTTTGAGTAAAATCCCACTGCACTATTCTTCTCTCATCTCATCTCTCATTTCATCTCACACCCTGCCCAACGCTTCCTATCCCCAACTCGGACTCTGTAGAGTTATCTGCAAAGGCTGTCTAACTAACTGCCCTTCACTATGAACTAGAGGGTTAATCTTTCATCGCCTCCTACCTGAATAATTATGACAAATCTTAACTCTCCGTCCTCTGTCGAGGGGGATTCCCCGGCTTCTCGCGAGAAGAGAAGTGTGATATTGCAGTGGAAAGGTTGAAAGAGAGGATATAAGAGATTGTAGAATATAGGAACACAACAGGGCGGGAGTATCTGCTTTTGGGTTGTGTTAAACGAGGCATTTACCCCGCTACTTACTGGCTGAAAATATTTCGAGCTTTGATTACTTGACCTGATGCCAGTAGCTTAAGAGAGGTTGGAACGCCTTACCGACGAAAGGCGAAACGACCAATCGAATTTATTATTCCGAACCCCGCCCCTTGAACCTGTAGCTCTTGAGAAGGCTAACCGTGATTCCATAGCCTTACAGTTGAGTAAGCTTTCCAGTTATTGGGAGAAGTAGCAAAAGGGAATACCAGCGAAGACTGAACAGCAAATTTTGCCGACCACCGAGAATGCCCTTAAGTGAATGTGGCTTCCCAAAATCATCAGATCTTGATTTCAGTGAAGGAAACACCAAGATTATTGATGAGTCGCTGTAACCCTCCATTCCAAGAACCTCGGCACCGTTTCCCCTTCACGAAGAGCAAGTATTCGTGGGTTCTCATCGGGGTTCTTATTGTGGCAAGCAGTGCGGGGCTCATCATCGTGATCTCCGATCTGGACATCCAAGCTGAATTAGATTCCAGAGCCATTGTCACATGGCCAATGCTTCTAGGATTCCCATGAAATGAGAGTTTTGCTGACAATCATCAGACTGTGAAGATTCCAGGATCGTTTGGGCCTTGCCACCGTTTTAAACCGGTTGAAGCAAAGGGAAACGCTGCCTTCGCTTGCCGTCAGGGGTCTAAAACCTGGTAAGAAAGCACAAGACAAACTTTTGCTTCCCGAACTGGGAGACGGATCACAACATACGGCAAGAAGAATCTCTCTCCTTTTACTCGAAAGTTGATTTCCAGCGGGTCATGGGTACAGTACTTCGTAAACTTCAATCAGATCTCTGTACCACTTCTGAATTCTCCAATCGAAGCCGGTGGCCTTATCGACAGCGGTGAATGGCCTGTTGATCATCTGCATCTCTCCCAAAGTCTCGCATCTGCTGATACGCTGCCCTCTCCCATACAGTACCGGCAGTCGTCAAGTTACTCAATCTAGCAATCCAAGAAGATGCGCCGTTGACCGCCAGCCATAGATATCTGCTCCCCTTGCTTGCTGCATGCACTTCCGAGGTCTGGCGACGACTGGCTGCACAGCGAGTGTAGCTGCAGAGTGATGACATGACGCTAGAAAATACAATCTGTAAGTATTGTATTGATACTTGTACCGGCCTTTCTTGGTTCAGCACACATTGTACGCCTCGCCGTTTGCCGCGGGGTCTGCCTCTGAAGAATAGTGTGGTGTTGAAACGGCCTGGAGTACTTTTGCTCTCGTTTGTTATCGTACCTGGTGGTCCAAATGGTGGTCCAAATGGTGGAGTGGACCACTCTCACATGCTAGGTAGACATGATGGAACCCCTCAAGAACTCAGATCCGCGCCTGAGAAGTCAATTTTTAGACTAACTGAAAATTTTGATATCCAAGAAAAGATTTTCACCCGCGCGACGGCAGCAGATTTATGTCTCTTTAAATACATTTATAAAAACATGGATTTTTGATGGAGACGCAAGGTTGCAGCGCGTGTGTTGGCGGCCGTTCGCAGATGAGAGGTCGGTTTTAATTTTAGTTAGCAAAGATCTCCAATTTGCTAAGCCAGAAGGGTACGGGGAGGTCTCGAATTAATGCCGCTACCATGCCTCTGCCGGGGCCGCAGGAGTTGAGTCTGACGCAGGGAAATTGCTGTTTTTAGTTGGGGTGAGAGTTTTGAGATTTGGATTTGAGACGGAGACGAGATTCGAATTTCTGGTGTGAAGGATCATGGAGCTTCAAAGACGAGAAGAAACCAGTTTGATAGGTGGAGGATGCGGAGCTGGCAGAGGAGGCTGGATTCAATTCTGGAGCATGATGGGGTGACAGTGGTGGCCACAGAGTGCGTGCAAGGGGAAAAGAGGGCATTGGTTTCCTGCACTCTGGCTGAAACGAAGACATCAATGAACCCACCCCACCGCAAGTACAAGAGTGCCATTTTATTTTTATGCGTCCGGCCTGCCGAGCCAAATGGTGGAATCTTACCTCTCACCAGTGATCCATCCTATGCCGCCATTTGAAGAACCTTCATCTGCTGCATCTTCCATATTGCGTGGTCCTGGGTTGATCTTTTAATATTCTCATGATATTGGAAGGACGAACTACTGTTCCAGCTTCCTGGCGAGGACAGTCCACCCTTGATATACTGTACAGTAGCAAATGTATGCAACCATGCACCCAGCAACGGATATGCAAGTCACGAGAGTCTCGGGAGTCGGGCGAGAGCGGGTGGGAAAAGAAAGCGGCAGTACAAGCAAACAAGGTGTTTTGGTACAGTACAGTACGTACAGTACTGAACTGTCCTGTAGGCACTGGGCAGGGGAGGTGTCTAGGGGCCCGCCGGCCAAAGCTTCTTACTGTACTTCGTTATCTTGTTTTGGAGGAGTCAAATTTCCCGATCTTTGGTGAGACCGTGAGAGACCCAGAAAAGCTCAGGCAGCTTTTCTCGTTTGGACCCGGTTTGGGGGTGGAGGACGGGGTTTCGGGGACGGCGGGGTGATTGGGGCTGCCGGATGTCAATTCCTGGCGTTTGTAGGGGCGGTTGTTGGGACAGCGAGAAGCCTGGACTAGAGGGAGTCTGTGACTCTCTGGGGTCTGGATAGGAGGGTACGTAGAATGTCTGACTGTGTTATTTCGTAGAAAGGGGTGCAAATAGAGGCCTTTCGGGGCAGCTGGAAGAAGTTGATATCTACTGTATCATACGAGGCGGCGGCGAGTACGAAGGTGGAGGGGTAGTGGAGCTGCGTGGATATATTGCAGTTGAGGTACTCTATACATACTTTCTGCCATGGCTGATTCGTATTTTGGGATTCGAAACATACGGTCCTGTACTGTCGTCTTCCTGGCCGGCTGGCGTATGCGGGGGGGCGACGGAGGTTGGGCATGTGAACAAATGGAAGCCCATCATGCAACTGCAATTTTTGGCTTCTCTGCCGCTGTGCATTTAGTGGACTCACTCGACTGCCAGAATTCGCGGTAAAGTGCCATCATGCTGAGCCAGACTTCGTAGCTCTCCCCTCTCCCTCAACTGCCACCACTGCACCACTGGAGTCGGCAGAGTTGGATCCTTGGCTGATGCTGGGTGGTTGCAAGATCCAATCAGGAGCTGGGTCCGCCTTGTCCTGCTAGGCGTCGAGACAGGTGCATTTCAAAACAAGGTGCTCGCATGATCAGGGTGACGATCTTGCAGTAGGAGATGGCGTGTTGGTTAGGAGGGAGGAGGGAGAGGACTCAGAAGAGGAGGAGAAGAGAGAGAAAGGAGAGAGTGCGGACTCCGGACTCCGGAGGTAGATGAGAGAGGAGAATCAGTATGCTAGATGGCGTAGAGGGGGAGAAGATGGAAACCAAGTGAAGTCCTGATGAGAAACTTGAGAACAGAACAGACCAAAGGTTCTCCTCTCGAAGTCCTCTCAGCAGTAAGCCGTACACACTACGCGGTACGAAGGGACACCTGTGGTGAGCAGGTATCCTGGAGTACGAGGAGCGTACAGTAGTGTCCTGTGGCACGAGGTAAGCTGGCCTGGCTGCCTTTCATGAGTCTAATCCATATCTGTACGCGGCGAGCCAGCCTGACTCTGAATATTCGCAGACGACTTGATAGATTCTCGTAGAATCGAAGAAGGGCTCGTCATTGCTCATGCACCGGATCATTCCAAGTTCCAACCATGTCTCCCAGTGTTCCAGGCCTCATCCACCGCCTTGCCGTCTATTTTGATGTCTGTAGATGTACTTCGTATATCCTCCACTTCCTAGACCCTCTTCGAAATTTGCATGGAGCTCTCTGATTCTCTGAATCTATTCGAGATGGGCGCACCGGTATTTTCTGTCTGTCTCCCGGAAATTCTCAGGGCCCAGCGCAGGGGCAGAGAAAGTGCAGTGCGTGCATTGTAGCCTTCCGTTGGGCATTGCCTGAGGTACTGTACTGTGCTTTCGTACGCTTCGTCCTGTACGAGTAGGTAGGCTGGGCAATTGGCAGCAGGCAGGCAATGGGCAATGGGCAATGGGCATGGGCATGGTGGAGGCATGGCAAGGCATGGCATGGCTGGTGTTGCTGAACCGCTTGGTCTCGGTGTGAATAAAACAAAATAAAACAATTCTGCTGAGCGGGCTTGCTCATTTCGCCTAGCGCGTCGCCCCTTGCTACCACCCGCTACCACCCTGCTCCCCATTCATAAAACTCTCGTCCAAACCTCCAACTTCCTTCTTGATTTTTCTTCCACCCCCAAACCAGACCTGCTTCTTCAAACCCAGGATTCGACTTTCCTTCAAAATACAAACCCCTTTGTTCACCAAAACTCCCTTTAAGATACCCCAATACCCTTACCTTTTTGTAATCCACCAAAGCAGCAAAATGTCTGACGCTCCAAAGCCCGTCGAGGAGGTTGTTGCACCTGTCGTCGCCCCGGAAGCCACACCAGTTGTTGAAAGCAATGCAGCTCCCACCGCAGAGACTGTCGAGGCTACTTCCGAAGTTCCTGCTTCTGAGCCTGTCGCTGAAGAGGATGCCGCCCCAGTTGTCGAGGAAGTCAAGCCCATCGAGGAGGGTGTTCTAGGCTACAAGGGACCCGGACTATTGAAGTAAGTTTTCAGCTCCTATACTCCACAACATCATGACACTTCGCACCATAATCAAATATCGCGAGTATCGTGTCGTCGGTGACTTGCAAACAACAATTTCTTTCAGCCTTGCAGCAATTGTCTACGCGGGCACAAGCTAGGACAGAACCGCGCACCCACTACGCTCGTGCCTTGCCATGACCCGCAAATATGCACGCCAGTTATTCGTGAATATAGACTAACAACACCGCTTGCAGGTCTTTCATCTTCCAAAAGAAGCACTTCTGGTTCGGAACTGAGCCCATCGAGCACAAGACCCTCGCAAACTACCTCCGTGGCGAGAAGGCACAGGAGTCCGCCAACAAGAACGCAGCTTGGGCATCCTCCACTGGCAAGGGTCTCTTGTTCTTCGCGAAGAAGAACACAGAGAAGTCTACCCCCGCTGGTATCTTCAACTTGGTATGTATAATTGCGGTTTATTTTCAGGCATCCGCTAACATGTTTATTAGTCCGAAGTCTCCGACCTTGCCGAGGATGGTACTGTCGACTTCGTGTTCGCCCAGGGTGGACACAAGCACACTTTCCAAGCATCCAGTCTTGCTGAGCGTGATAACTGGGTTGCTACTTTGAAGACACACATTGAGGCCGCCAAGGATCTTGCTACCTCTGTTCCCGAAACTGAGGAATACAAGAGCGCTTTGGTTGAGCTCTCCCCAAAGAAGCTAGCAGAGGAGAAGAAGGAAGAAAAGAAAGAGGAGAAGGTCGAGAAGAAAGAGGAAGCTGCCGAGGCCAAGGAGGAGAAGAAGGATGAGAAGGCTGAGAAGAAGTCTGATCGCAAGAGCCGTTCCGCATCCCGCAAGCGTGGATCCATCTTCGGAGGCTTCGGAAAGAAGACTGAGACCCCCAAGGAGGAGACCCCAGTCGCTGCCGAGCCCACGGTTGAGGAGGCTACCCCTGTCGTTGAAGAGCCTGTCATCCCCGCTGCTGAGCCAGTTGCTGCTGTTGAGGAGCCTGTCACTGCCCCAGTTGAGGAACCCGCAGTTCCTGAGG
This sequence comes from Bryoglossum gracile, assembly GCA_037952635.1. Lineage (NCBI taxonomy): Eukaryota > Fungi > Ascomycota > Leotiomycetes > Helotiales > Bryoglossaceae > Bryoglossum > Bryoglossum gracile. The sequence continues at coordinate 9,325 of JAPZPB010000122.1, read as the reverse complement.
TTAGGCCTACTACCAACAAGCGCAACTCCATTTTCGGCACACTTAAATCCCAATTCTCGTCGAAGAAGTCGGAGGAAGCTGCCCGAGCAGTCCCATCCAAAGATGCCGAGCCAGTATCTGAGTCTGCTCCCGTTATTCCTGCGGTTGAAGCTTCTGAGCCTTTGAGCACTGATGCCGCTGCCCCTGTTGAGCCCGAGGTTCCCGCCACCAACGGTGAGACCAAGGCACCTGAGACTCCAGTTGTCAAGTCCGATAAGCGCAAGTCATCCCTCCCATGGCTGAACAAGAAGGAGAAGGTTGTTAGCGATGAGGAGGGTGAGAAGGTTGAGAAGCCTCTCTCTCCTTTCGCCAAGCTTCGTGCTACCGTCAAGGGAAAGTCCTCGCCCAAGGCCGAGAAGGTCTCCGAGAAGCTAACTGAGACTACCGATGTCCCAGCCGTAGTCGAGCCCACTTCTGCCGCTGAAGAGACCCCGGTCGTCTCTGAGCCTGAGCCAGTGGTCCCCTCCTCTTCTGCACCCGTTGCCGCCTCCGCCTAAGCCCGCCAGTTTGAATCCGACTCACCTCTCTCATGGAACGAGGAACGAATTCATTATCGTCGGGAACGGATCTCCTTGAAATACCCAAGATTGTTGATTGATTGATACCACTCTCATTTTTTGCATTACCTGCGCCCGCCTGTCTGTTTTATCTTTGCTTGTCTGCTGCGACGCGTGGCATTTTCGCTGCGTATTGATACCCCTATACCCAGACTGTCTTTTTGCAATCTGCCGCTAGGGCAACCTCACCGTTAATACCTAATAAAAATCCCTTTGTTTGCGAATTGGTCATTATAAAGCCGAATGTGAACAGTAATTCCTAATTCTAATCAACATCAAGTCTTTGCAAATATTCAAAAACGTCTTGATTATTTACGTCCTGCTTGTTATTCATATTGCCCTGATTATCTCCTACACATTGAATATTCAAATGCTCTTAATCTCACACCTCACTACCCACAACGCTCCTCCCCTCCCCCCAGTAGTCCTCCATTCCCATCCGTATCCCTCCCTAACTCCCTATTACTATCCCCGCAGCCCTCCCGCCAATCTACCATACTAACACGGGAGACCTGGCAACATGATTAGAATTAGCGACTTTCCCTTATCTTTCCATTTCCATACAAAATGGCTAGGTCCGGTAGTGATATGGGCTCCGGGGAGTGGCAAAATCCCAGGGAGTATAACAGCAGAATACAAGGCGAGAGTAAGTATTGTTAGGGGCGATTAATTTGGTTCAGAGCTGATGAAGTGATGTGAATAAATAGTTTTACTCCGGATTTTGACCTGAAGGTATTGATTGGATTTGGGGCGAGTAATCGGCCTGTACGATAGTGAGGTTAGGAAAGGTGTGGGCTTGGTGGAGGAGGGGGGGTTATAAGGGGTTTTTGAATATTCAGTAGCATTGAATTATTCCTGGTTCTCAGTTATTAAAATGTCTAGGATAACTCGCAAGTTTCTGATTATTGCGACATTATTTGCACTGATAAAGGTTTTAACATTGTCAAGTTTTGAATGATCAATAGCTTTTTAATCATTTGTATTCTTTATGATATTAAAATAATTAGACTACCAGTAACTTTTTCATTATTAGCAGGCTCTTACTTACCAACAGCTTCTGTCTCGATTACTTGTATATTCCCAAATATCGAAGCCCCCCTGATTACTGACAATCTTGTAATTATTTCGCCTTCTGGATTATCGACCGCTTCCGAATTATCAATTTATCTAAGCATTTTCTTTGCACAATCAATTCACTGTACCTTTGCTCCAGGTCGCTCTCTGCTTTTATCGCCTATGTATGATATAACCCCGTCTCGAGATCACCGAAGACGATGATATCTCTTCCTGAATCCCGAAAAGGGGCATTGTACTGTAGCAACGCTTCCGCCGGCTCACAGGTGCCAAGTCCCTCTCTACGAGGTTCTCTACGAGAGCCGGAATAGACAAGCTTTACATCACCGACTTTCTATATATATCATAATGCCATTGTGTAGCATTGAGCGTCGGCCACTTATCGTTGTTAGTTGATTTATCATCATGGCAACGTCTTGCATTTGCCGAATGTCCTGAAGTTCTTGATTCTTGACCACCTCTTGATTTTCAAGATTCAAGAGGTTTTGGATCTCTGAGGCGTACGTGATTTTTCGAGAATCTCTTGGATGTAAGAAGCCCATTCCGCAAGTCTACCTGGTTATTCATGCCCTCCTGGTACAATATTCCTGGATGTCAAACTCGTTGGTTCCAACATCTAGTGTAGCAAAGATAGGTCGAGGTTGCCTGGTGAGTAGTGAAGTGGAGACGAAGTAGAATCTTGATCGCGGGATGAGACTGTTCTTGGTCAAGCACAGGAGGAAGGCGGGACTTGGGAGACGTCTTGAACGCAATGCTTTCTATTCTTTTTCTTACTGACACACAAATCTACCTATGCATTCTGCTCTATCCCGTCGCCGCAATCCAAGTCTACCTCATCCGATCTCGAGAAATCTTACAGCAGAGGGTTAGATCTGTACTCCGGAACCACAACATTATTTCCCTTCTGGGCACCTTTTTCGGCTTCGAGCTCATTTTCCATATCTTCTTTCTCAGCGAGGAATTTCTCAGCTTCGAGGGCTGCTATACAACCAGAGCCTGAGGAAGTCAGTAAGTATTCAAGTAAAACGGAGGGGAAAGGGAGATAAAACTGGGAAATAGGAAGGAAAGGGGAAAAGAAGAACTTACCAGCACTGGTAATTGCCTGCCTGTATCTCTTATCCTGCACATCCCCTGCAGCAAAAACACCCTCCACATTCGTATAACTCGTGCCCGCCTTGGTAACAATATATCCCTCTTCATCACAGTCAATCTGGCCTTTAAACAGCATTGTCGCTGGATCATGTCCCACTGCATAAAACAGTCCATTCGCCTCGACCTCCTCTTCCTTTCCGCTCTTCACATTTTTAATCACCATGTGGCTCATCAACCCCTTGGAATCGCCTTTAATCTCGACTCCTACGTGGTTGAACTTCACGGTGACTTTCTTGTTGGCGAGTAGGCGCTTTGCCATCGTTTTGCTGGCGCGGAGAGCATCCCTGCGGACCAGGACTGTGACGTGGGATCCGTATTTCGTTAGAAACATGGCTTCCTCTGCAGCTGAGTCCCCTCCCCCAATAACGACCAAAGGCTTGTTTCTGAAAATAGGAACAGCGCCATCGCAGACTGCACAAGCAGAAATTCCGTTTTGCCAATATGTGTCTTCCCCCTTGAGGCCCAGGCGGCGAGCAGAGGCTCCAGTTGCGATGACGATGGCATCGGCGGTGTGTGGGGGTTCTTCTTCTGCGTATTCGGGCCAGAATTTGAAGGGGCGGGAGGAGAGATCGACTTTGGCAACGGTTTCGGTGATGATTGTGGTGCCGAACTTTTCGGATTGCTTGCGCATTGCGTCCTGGAAAAGGCTATGTTAGTATTGGAGCTGGGAGATGAGGGGGCGAGGGGGATTACCATCAACTCAGAGCCACCAATTCCATCTGGGAAGCCGGGGAAGTTCTCGACATCAGTGGTTGTAGTGAGTTGTCCACCGGCTGCGATACCGTTTGCGAGGAAGCCTTCGTAGAGAACGGCTGTATAATGTTATTACTTATCATACATCCTAAGCAAATAGGGAGGGAACATACGCTTCAACTCGGCTCTAGAGAGGTAGACAGCTGCTGTATGAGCCGCGGGGCCGGAGCCAATAACTATTGCAAACCTGTTAGCACATTTCCATGTACTCTGGGAGTTTCTGGGGGTCTTCGCAGATGCGAGGAAGCAGCGGGAGAGAATAATACATACCCACGACCTTCGAATGAGTCATCCTCTTCTCAGTGCTCCTAACCAGGAGACTCGCCTTATTCTGGTTCTGTTTCTGCTGAACACTTGCAGCCGCAGCTAGTATTCCGGAGGAGGCGCGCAAAGGTCTTCTGAAAGCCGAGGAAAACAGTTTGGCTATCTGGCGCAATTGTGCTTTTATTTTAAACTTTCCTAGTGGGAACGTTTCGTTCTTATGTAGTGAATGGGGAGGATGGATGTGTGGAATTCGGAAGTTAGTGAAGGGAAGTTTCGAGGGCTGTTTATGTGTTGATTTCAAATGTGGTGGTGAACGCCCCGCCAAGTTTTGGTGATTCCAAAACGAGGGAGGTCTGGCCCACGCTGCCAGCCCTTGTTGATCAGTCAGCAGGGGGTTGAGACCGAGGTATTTTTTTGGGCGAGATGCGATGTTTTCGAAGATTTTAGGCCTTCAAGGCTGTAATTGCTTTTTACAGGCAAATTGTTGCACAAGCTGAGCGACATGTGCAGTTGCTTTGGGATGTTTCTTCGTCCGAATTTTTAATTGAACCGAGTTCGAACGAGTTCGGGCTGGCTGTTCTCAGAAGCGACCTCAATGAGGAACATGAACTGGAACAATACTCTTTGAACACTCGATCTAGTATATTGTTATGCTTGAATATTTCTCTTGATTCCAGAAGCCAACCTTGTCATGACTATCCTAGATAATTAAAGTAATGTTATTTAATGAGAACCTGCAGTTATTTAAGATTTGCTTGAGATTTTAGACTGTTCGCTGACGACAGGCTCGTGTTTCCTGTGCAATTCCATATCGATAAATTGGCGTTTGCAGGTTCGTTGTTTTAGGACGGCCCATAGTGCGGAAATAAAAGCCAGGAAAGGCCCAGGAATCTTGCGGAGGGGGGAGAGGGTGCTGGTGTAGAGAAGGTAGAGGAGACGGGTGAGGAGGAGGACGAGTGTTGTTATTTGTGGAGGGGAGGGTGAAAGGGGGGGAGGTTTGGCCCATGATAAGTCAAAAGGGTCTGGGATTGAAGGATCAATAAGGTAAAGAACTATTGCTCAAAGGCGCAAAATCTAAGATAAAGAGTAAGAGAAGTTCTTCCCTTTGGAAGTTCACGTGTTCTTATCTGTGCAATAAGTGCTTTTGATGAGCCACAGGCTAAGAAGTATAAGTTGTCAAATGTGAGAGATATGACTTCCGCAGTTATGGAAGCGAGAACATGGCGATGTCAAGTAGTAGTACAGGGTGAATGCTGGAGAAGAGACGGTGATAACATGAGATTTAAGACTCTGGTTTTAAAGAAATATGAGAGACAAGTTATTTTTTCTTCGTTTGGCTACCTCTACACACAGTAGCTTCAGCGGCGGAGATAGGGTTTGGTCCGTTTGGATATACGTAAGGAGTGATCAGTCACGACTAGGCACAACAAATGCTTCATTGTAGTACAAGGCTGAATTTCAGCCTTGTGAATGAGAGGGAGGGAATACGTAGATGCTGCCTCTTGTCCGCCTTTCTCTAGAGAGGTGAAATGGAGCAAAGCTATAATAAGGAGTCCGGCGTTCGGGTCAATATCCCAAATCCCTAGGCTCGGGGTCAACATGACTTGAGATGTCTAACTCCACGTAAATGATCACGCTAGAGAGGCTTAGATAAATCTAAACGACTACTGTACAGGAAACTAAGCAGCTTTGGCCGTCAAGTTCGAAAATTCGGCAACTGTTTCCTGGCCTGAATGTGGCCCATATTGCCGAAGTCAAGCGGGCGCTGCTACCATAGAAAAGGGACTGAGCGATGGCGAAGCAAAAGTTTTTCCCACACCTCGCGCTATTAAGGAAAACTTAGCCCTTCCTTTTCAGTAACACTCTAATTTCCACGCATGAACGTTTGAAACGGTTGAGTTGGTAACAGTCAAGGGGGTGGAGGTTTGGGACTCGCTAATTGTTGGAACGACGTCCCTAACAGGCGGGATTATACAGTATTTTGTAAAGTTTAAATACCGAGAGCCAATTAGTTAATCGGAAACCTAAAGAAACCGTAACCGCGCCCGCTACTAGGTAGTAAAATAAAACATATGGTATCAAAGCAAAAGAAGTAGAAAAGAAAAGTTGAAGAATTTCATTACTACAAGGGTAACGGTTGCAGCAAGTTCTCATTACAGGACATGATTCCTCTCTAATATCAAGAAACGCTAATCTTAAACTAAAAAAGCACTGAGACTTCAAGACCAAGTTGGCGGGCAAAGACGAACTCTCACCTGTACGCGGTGCCTGCTACGAACCTGGAATTGCAATATTATTCCAGAGCAGACGAGAGAAGCGCAAGTGAGTGTTCTTTGGAGGGGTTTTCTATGGTTTTCGACCTTGGTTTGCGACGATAAGTGGCCTCACCGCTACTTCACCGACAACAACGACGACAATAATCGACGACTTTGAAGGGGTACACGATCTTTAAGGAAAGGGATAGTCGAAGCGGCGGTCGATATTTTCGGGCAGGAGAGGTTATTGGGGACTGAACACTCGATGATTGCTTTTATAGGTCCGGCATGCCTCCATTATAGGGCCTCTGGGGATAGTCAATAGGCTCTTCTGCCTTACTATCCGACTCGAATCTCGCGACGATAATGCTCTATCTTTTTCGGTTAAGAAATAATTATAGCTATAGAGGAGACCTCCTTTCGGACAAGTAGTCGATTCCTACTCCTCTATAGTAAAGGGGGATTAGGCTAGTAGGGGAGCCTAGCGGAGAATATAACCTCTCGATTCTATGCTACTATTCTAGCGCTACTTCTTGCGACTCCTAGCTAAGCTCGAGGGCTTTACGCGAGAAGGAAGAGGTGGGAAGGATAGAGGGAATCGAGCTAGAGGTATAAACTTGGATACCTAGTCCCTATTATAAGCGTATCTATATACTAGTGCTTGTGGTTTTTTTAACTTTTTCCCTATAGGGCAGCGTACGATATTGGCAATACCACGGATAAGGACGGCAAAAAGTTTAGGGTATAACCTAAGAGGCCTCTTTAACGCTATTTCAAATGATATTCAAGTGAGCTCTATACCGATTAGACAAAGTTATAGAGGAAGTTAGGAGGTGGGCAAGAAGGCCCTGCTAGGAGGCTATGAACTGAGTGTTACATAGTAGTCCTAGCCATTCTAAATAGTCTTGGACTTAGAAAGAATGTAAAAACCTATCAAACAAACAAACAAATATACGTGCATCCTGTAATGTAGCCATTTAACTTTACGAGGTATATAAAATAAGTTATAAGTAATGATAAATTAAAGGCTATTAATAACATAAAAAGTATTTTAGATTAATTATTAATTATTAAGAGTTATGAAAACTTTAACTTATATCATATCTTTAATAAATCGTAAGTTTTAAGCAATGATTATTTCCAACCTTTTAGGAATACTTAGATAAAGCCCTGGACGCACTGACTTATGATACAGTACCTGGTTCGTTACAGTATCAGCTGGACTAATCCTCCCTCCGTTAGAGAGATTCACGAAATTCCAGCTTCCTTCGCCAACCCACGCGACTTGAAATATCAAGCCAGATTTGAACACCAGAACAATTTAGGGGATCAGAAACAGCAGGAACTCGATACAACCTAAAGTACAAAGTACCAGATTACAGATAAATCTGATCTGAAGTGATGTTTCATATTTATCAGATTGATTCGTCGTGCCCGATTTCGCAATCACAGATGCTGTTGACAACCACCGCATGTAGACCGAGACCCAAAGCGCCTGCAGGGGAGCCGAATGACCGATCAACAAAAACAACTCTCACTATTATTCCCCGCCAGCATGTCCGCGATACCCTCCAGGACGCGCTCTCTTCGCAAACCCTCTGTATCCAGCAGTAAGTACGGGTCGCAGGCCCCAAATGCGAATTCTGAACTCGACGCTCCTGCGCGTGCAGAGAGAAGCTCTCAATCGCCCAGTCGGCTACCGGTAAAGCCCACCACACGCAGTACATCAACTGCAACACGCCCGACCAGTGCAACAGGCAGCATTACTAGCAATGGAGGATCTATGCGTCCTCCTCCACCGAGAGCATCAAGTGTGAATAGGCCATCAAGTACCAATGGGGCTCTCCAGCGCTCGAATTCAAACCGCAGACCCAGTGCCCCGCCTCCAAACACAAATACAGAAACAGACCCCATCAAGAAAGACCGCTCAAGACCACCATTAACCACCTCTCGACACCTCCGTAATGCATCTGCGACTTCATTCTCTACCGCCAGTATCGGCAGCGGGACTCGGGTTCCCAGTCATACTCGGAATAAGTCTTCGTCTACAACCCTAAGCGCCAGCACGGTGAACACAACTCTCAACCCACCAGCTGCGAAGAACCATCTACAGGCGTCTTCTACGAGCAGTACCACAGCAGCAGACAGAGTAGCACCTGAAGAACCTACCAGTAATAAAATCTCACAACCGTCCCAGCTCCTCCGCAAACCCGCCTTCTCAACCCTCCAACAACACTTCTCCCCCGCCCGAAACCTAGCACCCAAACCCCATCCCTCTACCTTCCTCGCTCCCCCTTCTCCCTCCAAACTACCATCCAACATCGCTATCTCAGCCGAAACCTCCAAGCTCCAAAACGAGCTCTTACAATTACACTTACTGCACCGGGATGCTGCTCAAACCGAGAAAGAGTGGAGAGCTAGTGCGAAAAGGAAGCTTGGGGAAAGGTTTGAGAAGATAGCGAGGGAGAGTGAGGAGTTGACGAAAGCGGAAATTAGGGAAATGGGGAGGGTGAATGCGGTAGCGATCAAGATGTGGGATGAGGGGGGGAACGGATGGGGGCTTGAGGAGAGGGTTAGGGTTGTGGACGAGGTGCTAAGCGGGGTTTGGAATCTGGGCGGGAACGGAGGGCGGTATGCGAGAGTTGTCAGGAAGTTCGAGAAGTGGATTTGGAAGTGTCGAGAGATTAGAGGGAAGCGAGAACACGATGATGGCGATATCGATGATGTCGTATTCTTAGAAGGCCTAGAGACGGCATGGTGGGATGAATGTGCTGTCGTAAGCCGAAAGCTCGAAAGCTGGGGAGATGGGCTCAGAGATCTCGGAGCTCTGGAAAATGGCTCAAGTCTTAAGATTGTCTTGGATGGGTGTAGGGGCTTGGTAAAGGGCATGCTGGCTGAGTTGGCGGCGATGGCAGAGATTGAGAAGGAGGCTATGAGATTGGAAGTCGAGTGGATCAAGAGCATGAACGAGGATGAAGTTGAGGACGATGCTAATACCCAGGTTGCGGGCGCGGTTTGGAGGTCGAGATAGTCTGGGGACTATCCGGTATTAATATTATGGTTTCCAAGTATTGCATTGTCTTCGAGAGAGTCGAGAGAGTTATCGGATTTTAGGTCAATTCGGGGGGGGGGGGGCCCCCAAAGGGGGGCTATTTCAATTTTTTCGTTTGGATTTTTTCCCTTGTACATTTGTCCTGCCTATTTGGTTGGCGCCAGGGATTCCCAAAACCC